>BMAT01001326.1:0-16101 GCA_019649035.1 Elysia marginata | reverse complement strand
GACCTTTACTCCGTTTGACAATTAATTTCCCGGTTGTAATCATAAGTTCCAAACGCCGTTTCCTCAATTTTTTCTTGTTTTCGGCGCATTGCTGCATTACAATTTTCTAACGGCGTCGCATTTCCTCAGAATTGTTTGGTTTGTCTTCATTGCACTCCATGGAACTATAAGGATTCGCTTCATATGCTAAATTTCCGTCTTTTCCACAGATTTTAGTGTATTATGTCGGTCAAGGTTCCAAGTTTCACATCCATAGAAAACAACGGGTTCGATGTAACACTGAAGAATTTGTTTTCAGTACTGAAATCGGTGGATTTCTGTTTGACAGAACTGATTTCCTTCTTAGAAAGCTTGCTTTGAGCGATCTGTGCAAGTGTGCCTTTTATTCTTTTATAACACGGACCATCGAAGATTATTAATATCGCCACAGATTTTAGTTGTTCACTTTGTTGTATAGTTTTATCTTTAATTCTAAGTCTACATCTCGGGATTTCCGCCTCATTGAGGTCACTATTGTCTGTTTTTTTTCTTGCTATTTTTGTTGTTTCATTTTTAATCCTCCATGAGATAATTTAATTGGAGTTGCATAAAAATACATAAAGATTTTAAATCTGTCTTTTTTCTGTCTAAGTTGCGTTACAAATATACCTAATAGGCTAAAAAGATAAAAAGAAGGGAAGTACACAGTAAGTACCGGCTTTTGACTATAACACAACAATCCGACTTTGTCTAGATCCCTATCTAGATTTTGCTGTGTATGAATTTAACTGATTTTTAAATCTAATATAGTATTTCAAATTGAAAACACTTTTAAACTGACACTAATTTTCCTAAATATATGTTTAAACCGTGGTGATCTTAAGCGCAGTAGGTAAAAAACCATCTCACCTGAGTTGAAGAAACTGGTCAGCAATATTATGATTTCCCATTGCATCGTTTATCAGACTTCAAAAATGTGACCTAAAATGACTGGATCACACTTGAGGACTTTGATGCAGCACCAGTCCATAGGACGAGCACGGCATGAACATCTCGAGATAACATTCAGCGAGACTCTTATTTCAATTTAAGCCTAAATTCCAAAATTGATACATTATTATATGAATTACATAGGTTTAGCATAACAATGTAGGCCTGCTTTATAATATAACCAATATTTCTGAAAATTTCGAAGCAAGTGCATCCTTAGAAAAGTAAATTATAAATCCGAAAAAGTAGGTTAGATCTAAATACTAGATTTACATCCAGATCTGAAATCAAACTACGAAGGGTGGTTTTTTTTTTATTCTTTTTTGTTTGTTTTCTTTGATTCGCTGAGAACTTTCACGGAAACTGATATTTTTTAAGATTCCAGTTTGTCGCATCAAACCTAAAGAAAGTTTGAGGAATTTTACTTGAATCTAAATTAAAAAACATTTTTTCAAAATATATTATAGACCAATATGTGTTTTTCAAGTTAATACCTAGAAAGCAACAGAAGTTTAAATATAAAACCACGATCTTTTTTAAACCTAAAAACTGGCATAAAGTTGAAGGATAACCACTAGGTCTAGACTTAGAAACATTCTTGTATTCCAAATAATGACCTTCCGTTCATCATTTCATGTTAACATCGGATACGGACGGTGCGCTTCGGAACAAAATCAAACTATCTTGAAAGTAGTTATAAAGCAAAGAAGCGCGCAATGCAGCCTAGTTCTCTCTTACTGTCTTAGCTAAACAGTCTGGTACGGTGGGCGGACCAGTTTTGCATTTATGCTCAATTAAAGAGCCAAATTTTCCAATAAAACTTTCCATCGTTCATTTTTTCATATCAGACCGATAAAAAGGCAAATATTGATTGGGGTTTTAAAAATCAAATTATGTATGGAAGCTTAATACTTTATTTTTCAGTAGATATCTACCATATACCATCAGGCGTCACATGATAGTAGAAATCTGCTTTGACCCAGATCTAGACTTAGTACAGAGTTGCTGGTCTCTTTGCTTTGATTAAGTGGTCCCTACATTGATCTCGCGATTAAAAAATACGTGCAGCATGAACTTGCGACCAATATAAATTCTAAAAATCATAATTATATTGTTTTAAGTTTGTTAGAAAAAATTCCAAGATTTACATGCAAATATATTTTTAGCAGCCGTCTTATAAATGTGATCGTCACACTTGTGGTGCGCACCAAAATTTATACCTTGAAATGGGATTTGTTTTACATTATTGAAAACATTACCTGGATTTTTTTGGATACTTTTAGGTAGGTCCATATTAATTCTTGTTTTAATAATAGGAATGAAGTGGAATACCTTAAGACCACTCATGATGATTATACAGCTAGTTAGGGTATACCTAATTTATGGTCCGGCATTGGGGTATCTCACCACCGAAACGAAATATGAGATTTGTGTTTTGTTCGTAAATCGCCGTCCAGTTCCGGCCAAGCAGCCCCGTTTGATATCCCATAGAAAATCTCAACATCTGTCAAAACTGGGGAATCTGATCTAACCGTAATAATAACGATTTGTGTTTATCATATTGCATCATTGCAAAGGCCAAATAGTATGAGTATCCTTTGAACGCCCGAGACAACAATCACAGAATAAGTTTTAAAAAATCATATTTAAGTCTGATAGGCATAATGTCCAGGGTCACAGTAACGACCCTGTCAGGGGTTGATCTGAATTAGTTCAGGGAAGTTTCTAGGTGGTTCTCGATTAGTTGATTTGTAAGCAGTTTGAGTTGTTTGTTTGTTTTCACCCTCTTGATAGAAAACCATTGATTAAAAATTTTTCTAGTTGGTATTAGTTGTTGATTGTTAGATAAATATTTTTAGATGGCGTCATTGTCTTGTCTTGTTCATTGTTGGTTTTAGGGAGTATGAGTGTTAATGAGTTGTGTTCCAGGAATGCCTTTATATACTGGGCAGGGAACAGTTTCTAGTTTGTCCAGGACTCGGAGTCAACGTGGATACCCACTGTTGCCGTCAGTCTGTAACTAAGTCTTGTGTCGGTCCTGAGGAAATTATCAAAGTTTTTGGATCCAGCTTTGTGCTGAAAATTTTGTATCTGTCGGTGTCGGGTGTTTGTACGCCGCGTTAGTCGTTATTTCATCTTTGCAGTTGTAGTAGGGTTGTAGTGTAGCTTTTCTTTATTTCAGGGTTTCGGGGCTAGGCCAAGTACGGTAGAATTTGACTCCGCCTCAGTACAACAAGGATCTGTCGTGTCATACGTAACAAAGTGTATCATTATTTATTGTTCTAAGTAAGGATAATCATACCTGTGTGGTGCGAATAACTAAGATTGATTCCAAGCCTTAGTGGCACTCCAGAGGCATATTTACACACTTTTCCATTTGTGTACCTTCTAGCCTTGGTGGCTACCTTGTTAATTAATTCGTAGCCATAGTGGCTGAGAAAGTAAATGTTATACTTGTATTGATGTACATATATGTTATTTGTAAAATGAATTAAGTGTTTATTTTATTAAATTGTTAAATTTTGACCAGTTGTAACTCGTTTCTTTGCTATGCGTGTTTATCTACGTTCTTTAAGTCCAGTCCACAATCAGTGGTCTGTGACAGGCCCTGTCGCTTATTGTGGTACAGCTAGTTAAGAGCTGGTCATGGTTTTTGTCTAGGACAATTGCAACTACATTCACGCTTTTGCTGTTACCACAGAATTCAATTGTATGTTCTCCACATATAAAGTGACTTTCTCTGTTCCATCATTTCTCACAAGTCCCAGTGATATTTATGTCCTGCTCCTTGAGCTCTTCCAGACTGGTTGGTTGGTTGTTTCAATTTTAAAGTCTCTTTTCAACTGCAAGGTTATATCAGAGACGGCGCTTGGGACAATTTAAAGCGTGCTGTCACACTGTGATGTACGGAGCGCTGCATACACCACACCCAGTCACATTATCCTGACACCGGGCCGACCAGACTTAGCACTAAATCCATAATGGCAGACACCTGGCGGATCAGCTACTAATACCAATTTTAAAGTCATTGGTTTGACTCGGCGAGGGATCGAACCCGTACCTCCCGATCTCTGAGCGAGTGTCTTTATCGCTAGGCCACAGAGCCGGTGAGCTCTTCCAGAAGGAGTGGGAGTTTACAAAGTACTTTGAGGGTTTGGGCGTTCTATTTATGACTATTTATCCTGGTTCTTTTTCTTTGCTTTTGATTAGCTTCTACGTTACTGTTCCCTACAACCTCCGTCAGGTAATATACCGTGTTCGGGGTTGTTGCCGGGGTTGTCACGCATTCTCCCTCTCCAGATACATTCCAGTTCACGGCTTCTCCGGAAATCCCAAAAGACAAAGATCTATAGCTATTTTTTCATTGTGTAATGGCATGATTATTTTTTTTCCGTATATTATTAGTAGGTTGCCATTTTTTCTGGGAAACGCAGAGACCTTTCTGTGCTGGCGTCCTGACCATTGTCTATTTCACAGATCATATGCTCACGACAGTGAAAGGCGAAACCTTCCATCCATCCCCTGCTGTCAAGATTTCACCAAAGCCCTGTTACCAGCAACTTTTTGGAGTGATCCAGCTTGGCCTTCACGGCTAGACTAGCGCCTCAGTGGAACATGATCAATGATTTTGACCTATATCTCCAAAATGTCACGTGGGTGGTGGGGTCAGTGGGGGTTACCATTCATTAACCTTTTCCGTATTCCCGCCATCCCATGTTTGATTTCATGTTAGGCAAGTGCAGATAGATCTAGAAAAGTAGCAGCATTTCATTGGTTGGTAGAAAAAGCAATGGCAGATTTTTTTTTTTTTTTGGTGCTGCTTGGGTTACATACATGTAAATAATTTACTTAAATTTCCTTGCCTCCTGAGGTTAGGCTAAAGATTTTATATACAGACTCGTTTACATAATTATATCTAAATCTAGTCTTTTTGCATGTAAAAAAAATAATCTCAAATTAGTTATATTTTTCACGGCTATAAATTACACTGGAACTAATTATTTTGGGATGACAAATTTGGGTGACAACGTTTCAGTCATTCTTTTTTTAGATCTAACGAAAGATGTACGAAAGCCAGTCAACACGATACACCCAATCCCACTCCCAGGCCAAGATAAGAGAAGGTATTCTGGCCTAAAAAGTATCGAGTGAAGTGGGGATTTTATTCATGCTATGTAAAGCTCACCCAGCCTGGATCGAATCCAAGCATGGAAACTTGGTTGGTGCCTTATTTGAATAATCTAGATCTAACTAAGATTTTTAAAAGTGACCCCAAACAACAACCCAAACAGTAGCCCAAATTAAATCCGTCATAAGGTGGTTTGTTGACCCCAATAGTCACGTGACTGTTTCTGGGTAGAAATAGGTCAGGATCATTGAATACACCGCACTTGGTCCAAACCTAGCGATTCCTTACTTTGTTCTGTTTCCACCTCCCACGAACGTGGACGTAGGGTTTGACTTTGCGAGGCAAAAATAGTAGCTTACCTGTGTGTAAATGTATGTTTTAATGGGATAAAAAATTTCACCTGCATATTACTGTCGACTGAGTAGCTCTATAACATTACATTCCACAACAGATCACAATAATAGAACTGGTGTTAGTGGATCTAGATCTAAATTCAAATTAGTGTCACTTTATTCAGTTTGTGTTGGTCTTAGTCCTATTGTTGTACAGGGATACAGAAAAAACGAACGGATCAATATACACAATGAATATAATAAGATCAGTAAAAATGGGTTCACGCTTGCCATCCGCAAAATCAGTGCCCCAACGGAGCTTTACATAAAAGTATTCATTTGAAAACACATAAAAATCTACTGAAAAGCAAATAAATAGATTATGATTGCCTTAAATAGGAAAGTTACGTATGACAAAATTGAGAGAAGTGCATGTTTTCCAAGAATTGAAGACGTATGTAAAAGGTATAATTATTTAGAGTTATAATATGTCGTATAACACAAGTAAAATGCCAAAAATTATGATGGGTTTATGTTTAGGGTATAAGAAAGGAATCACCACCAACCAAACTGTTCTCGCCGTTTCTTTTTGTCAAGTTACAGCTGTATCTTTTTTATTTTACAATGCATTCTCGATTTCGATATGTTTTGTTGGAGTCTGCCGTTCAAGAGAACTGTAAGAACGACTTTAAAAGGCCTGATTTGAAACAGAGTGTCGCCGTATAGGCCCTATGTTATCTTAAAATGTGTTCTGTACACGTAAGCACTTGTATATTGTCCTAAAATTTGCTGTGTACAATTAATTGCCTGTAGCAATGTAGGAGCTCAAACCACTAGTTTCCTCAGATTTAATGTTGCGGAGTGTCCAGCCGTCTTTTCTTAGATGTCTATCGTATCTCTTCCCCCACTTCAAAATTAATGCTGAGGTGAAGAAGCTTTTGAAATTCTCTAACCATTCCTCATCTACCCAATTTTACAACCTGCATCTTGTAACGCAGAGCATCATCTTGACTTTTAATGGAACCAAAGGCTGTTCTCGTTGTTTATTTTTTTTTCACACTATAAATATTGCAAAATGTGTTTGGACCATCAGGAGTTTCTCAAGACATTGCGATTAAAGCAGGAAAAAAATTTTTGTGTCGAAAAAACAGCTAGTTATGTTAAACTTGACAGTTTGGGGAGCTTGAAATTCAATCATCGTTGAAAGCTACGTAACTAAAGTTTATTTTTATGACATCTCCAGAAATGATAAAGATAAAACCAAAAGACATGCAATGCTCTGCCTGGCACTAATACGTATGATGAATGGCTGTGTAAGTAAATTTACGATGTTCTGTGTACAGCTCTCATTAAAACTTAATTTACCAAAAATAAAAAAAACCTTCAAGTATTCACAAAACTTGCCTCAGATGGTTAAAAGAATAAATCACACACACACATAAACAATGGTAAATATTTTATTAAAATAAAAGAAGATAATATAGCATGGAAAGTCATTTTACAATTTAACTATTCAATGAAACCTAAAGAGATTAACAGACATGTTGGCAAAGCATGAAGACCTATCTAAAATGTTAAAACTAAGACAAAAGTTTGAAGTATTTTTATGTTTTACTTTGGCAGATGGAGCTGGTGCTCTATAGCTACGGTTGTGTGATTAGAATAGATGATCTGTTAGGATGTGATGTTTTTGCACCAACAGGTGTTATAATACAAAATTCTAAATACGGTCAAGCTCCATACTAGGGACTCACAGTCGAAATTTCTTAAGCTTTTTCCCCTTTGCGCTTGGTCGTAAAAGTGTGTGGTTATAAAATTCTTTTATTACAAAATAACAAAAGTTAGAAAAATGAAGCAAAAAATCATTCATGAGATAAGTGGTGTGATCAGGCATTCTTTTTTGCAGCCTCTCTCATTACCGTGTTATTTTATCTCTGTCTCTCCCACCTCTCTCTTTTTCTCCCCCCCCCCTCCCTCTCTCTCTCTCTCTCTCTCTCTCTCTTTCTCTCTCTTTCTCTCTCTTTCTCTCTCTCTCTGTCCCCTCACACTATCTCTCTCTTTCCATTTCTGACTCTCTCCCTCAACCCATCTATATCAATTTATCTCTCTCTCTTCTCTCACTCTCCCTGTTCCACTGTCAATCTATACCTTGTATGACCATCTTTTCTTGTATTTATCTCTTCGTACAAGCTGTAAACAGCACTGAGATTCATAATGTTTTGTATTTTTTTTAATCAATCGTCAGGTTAATGTATAAACGAACATCTTAACATTTCATTTAAAAGCAGTGATGATTATAGAACGTAACAAACTAAGAACATTTAGAAATACTCACTTTTCATAAGTAAATAACTATTATTTGGCAGCCCAATGTAGGCCCTATAATGATTTTTATAATGCCAATTATCTGGTTGTTCTCACTTGATTCAAGTTAAAAAAATCTTGATATTTATTTATAAATCCTAAACAACAGCTATATTTGATAAAAGGAAGGATGAAGAACTACTGTTGTGCACCAATGTATTATAAAGGTTTGTCTAGCTTCAAGTTGTTTCATTTAGTTGGAGAGCTGGCTGAATTAATCTCAAGTAAGCAGCGTAACGAAACGAACCGTAAACTGAAATCCACTAGAGGTGACGTCACCTGACTGTTGCTTCCATTAAGGCGACCTGGGTCAAACAGGGCACAAGTTCCAGGTTTCACAATATTCAGTTATCGACATCTTCTCAAAGTCGAAAAGGTTTAAAAAAATATAACTCTACCCTTGTTTATATGTGAACAGTTCAATCGTTTTTTCAACGCTATAAGAAGTGGGGTTTATTATTATTATTATTATAATAATTATTTTTATTATTATTATAATTATTATAATAATTATTATTATTATTATAATGATTGTAATGTCTTCAACTCTAGACTAGTCAGATCGAGCTGCTCTTCATTAACTCTTTTTGTCTTTTCCTTTTTTTCCAATTAAAAAGCCATAATAATTTCAGAAACAAATAATTCAGTATCGCCGGTCAGTTTAAGACTCGTTGGTTTTCTTGGCGAAGCGCACGGGTTTGAGTCCCTCTCCCACAATATCCATCTCGAGAGACTGCGTGTTCCCGGTAGAGTTGCTCTTGGAGAGTTGCTGGTTTTGTCCGTTCTGCTTCTGACCTTCCCCCAGCTCCACGCCCTGGAAGCGCGTCTTGAGCAGGTTGCGGATCTGGGAGCTACACAGCATGTGGCACGTGAGGATCAGAGCGCCCTGCGAGCACACACAATAATAGTAGTGGTAATATCGTTAAATAATGATTAAAACGATTAATAATAATTAAAACGATTAACGATTAATAATAATAATAATAATATTAATATTAACAATGATAGTAAGGATAAAAAAATTTAATTTACAGTGCACCTTTTACAAAATGACCGTTATTTTAATAAAAAAAATGACATATGAAATACAACTTAAAAATTGATAAAAATGAATAGTAAAAATTAAGCACCAAATAGCATTCCACCTTAGAAAGTATAATCCGCCTATATACATTTATATGAAAGATAATTTAAAAAATTCAGAATTACAGATTTTACGATCATTGTGACAGAAGAACTAAGCAAAAGAAACAATACAACTATAAAGTTTTAAGTCGACACGACGACCTACTTGTGAAGGGTACACTTTGTTCTTAACTTTCATTAAAGGCTTTAGGGACTAGGTATACCCCTAGCTTTAATTTTAAAAATCTATTACCTTATTATAATAGGACGTTTATAGGACTAGTGTAGTAGGGACAGGGGAAGTCCGATAACTTTTCACCAGCGAGGTAGTGAACACCAAAGTTTTCATACAAGATCGCCTCGGATCCCATCGGATGAAATATACTTATTTTTTTTTTGCATTTAAGCTTATACCTTTGGGTTACCACTGAATGAGAATATTACTGACTACCTCCTTATAACTCAAAACCGGATATTTCAAATAGTAGCTTAGATCGAAATCTGTTCAGATATCCGGTTTTATCCTCTTTTGTAAAGTATAGTAAGGACTTTGTTTTCGGATAATCCGAAATGAATGTTGAGTTCCTAAGGTTTGAGGGGGCCTAGATAGCTCAGTTGGTAGAGGCCTCGCTCCGTGGCCCAGAGGTCGCGGGTTCGAGCCTCAGCCGAGCACAGTCCGGGCCCCTACTGTTTGGGTCGGTGTCAGTATAATGTGACCGGCTGAGGCTAAGTCATGGTATCCCAAGCCCTGAGAGCACCTTTGAAGTGGAATTGGGCTTGTAAAATATCCTTCAATCAATAAAACTAAGGTTTGAAATATGCGAAAAGGGCTGAGTGTTTTTTTGTATCTTGAAGAAAGTTATCATGAGAGACATTGGTCGCACTTAAGGCACGTCGTGTTTACAATGAGCTATTACCTGGGAAGCGTTGATGATGACAAACAGGTACTGTATCGAGTAGATTCGGGGTGGAGCCAGGCCAAGGAGCCAGGTCACATTCGTCACAGGCAATTGGGTCAAGATGGTAGACAACGCGTTCCTGAAATGCAATAGTATTAACATTATACTATTATTATTATTGTTAGTATTATCATTATTATTATTATTATTATTATTATTATTATTATTATTATCATTATGATTATTAATATTTTTATTATCATTTGGATTCTTTAACTCTGCTCCGGTTCTATGAGGAATTTTAATAAAATGTTAACTCGACAATTTATATCCCATTATTGCTCACTCCGATGTACAAGTCAAAAGCGTTTAAGTTGTTTTAATGATGTTTGTGAGTTCGTAGTTGGTTGGTTGGTTGGTTGGTTGGTTGAATTTTAACGTCTATTTTCAACTACAAGGTTATATCAGAGACGGCGCTTGGGACAATTAAAACCGTGCTACCACACTGCGATGTACGGAGCGCTGCATACACCACACCCAGTCACATTATCCTGACACCGGGCCGACCAGGCTTAGCACTAAATCCATAATGCCAGACACCAGGCGCATCAGCTGCTAATACCAATTTTAAAGTCTCTGGTTTGACTCGGCCCGGGATCGAACCCGTGCCTCCCGATCTCTGAGCGAGTGTCTTTACCGCTAGGCCACAGAGCCGGTGTGAGTTCGAAGGAGTCACGTGGTATGTTTGTGTGAGAGAGAGAGAGGTAAAGATGATTTATGTGATGCGTTTAGAGCTTTGAAAAGTAGAATTGCTATGTATACAAATAATATTTTGAATATTTCATTCTATCAACAATGCGCTAGATACAAGCAGGAAGTTAACTTGAATAATTACATTTCCAAGAGAAAACAGTCATTGCATTCTGTTATCTCTCTCTATAGTAATAACATAACTACTTCTACTACTTATTATTATTATCATTATTATTATCATTATTACTATTAATATTATTATTATTTTTATTATTATTATTATTACCTTTATTATCATTATTATTGTTATTATTTCATGCACTCATGTAGCTTCTTACTCATAAGATTGTGTTACATCATCAAAGCGCTAACGCCTCGTCAACAGGACATACATCAGTATTAGCGAGACCGTATCGCGTGCGGCAGTAGCTCTTCTTTCTGCTGATAAGAAATGCCGTGATTCGAGTCTTTTACGCGTCGCTGTCGTATGACACACATCTGCTTTTTATATAAGGGAAACTGTTTTTACCCAATCTTTTTTAGCGTGCATGGAGCACTTACATAATTAAGGAGTGTTTCATGGAGTGCGGGGTAATCAAGGCAGATAACTGATATAAAAATCGGGAAATCGGATTATGTCCCGTTGCGTTGTTACGTAATCTACCTTAGTTGGTGTTTTTTTGTTTTGTTTTCAGGAACTTTTTATCTTGACATGAGGAATACGCGGTCGGCATGTCCCTTAATGCGATTACTGCCTCGATGTAACGGCATATTGTAAACATTAAGATCTACACCATCGCTGTCTTTTTGAAAAAAAAAACCGTTGACAGATTAAGTGAAAGAAAAGTTTCACTATATGAACAACTCCTGGAGGTCTAGGGAACATAAAACTCATTGAAGAGCCAACGAAAAAAAGAAATTAGAGTAGAAAAGAACAAACCATACAAAGAAAGTTTTAAATGAAGAATGGCATACAAGTATTTTTTTTGTCTCTGAATTGTTTTCAGCGATAAGGGCAATGCATAGGTAAAAAAATGCGAACGGTTACAAACAAAACACAATGTTTTGGTTTTTTTTAATTCAAAGTAAAGGCAATAGCGCATCACCCTATCTGGTATTAGGATTGTCTGTTTTAACCTATTTTATAAAAGGTTGAATTTCATAAAGATTGCGGGTCATCAAAACTGGTCTTAGTTTAAAAGACAAATGTGAAATTCCAGTCTAAATGATCCATCAGTTTTAATGTTTACAAAAACACAATTGTAAAGATTATTTTCTGCTCTTTGCCAACTAAATTGTACTTAAAATCATAATTAGTTCTAATCCCTTTTCCAGGAATTCAGATAATTTGCGTTTTTTTAAAGCTTGGAATAAATAAATAAATATGTTTTAAAGTCCTCCACCGCCGAAGGCAGTCTCATGACTTTACATATTTACCCCAGCAGGCCTATACACACGAAAGCATATTCAACTCATATTTCAGAGCATTACAGTACGGCAGCCTGTTAGGCGCTCAAATACTAACATTCCGCAAATTTCAAGTACTGCCTTTAGCCAGTACCCATTTTACAGGTGGGTGAACTGAGGAAAGTTGGGGTAAATTGCTTTCCCAAGGCAATTGCAACATGACTTGGTCGGAAATCAAACCCACGACCTCCAGATCTCGTGTCCGACGCGCAAACCACTCTGCCACGCTGCCCTAATAGTGCATTTTTTTAAAATTACGAATACGATATCCGACTGACTTGAAATGGTTGGGGGACAAGTTTTGCGTAAAGGAAAGATCTACAACAACAATTACTGTTTAGCATAGCTAAGAACTTTTGTTACATAATGGGGAAAAATCTTCTGACTAATACTTTGTGACACGCAACCGATTCGGGAATCCTCATTGATCATTTGGTGACATATCTTTTGATATTGGCTTGAAATGACATGCCAAATACCCATCTCTCTCTTTGTTACTCTCTGTCTCTCTCTCCCTCCCTCTCTCTCTCTCTCTTTATTACTCTCTGTCTCGCTCTCTCCCTCTCTCGTTTTTTTTCTCTATCTCTCCCCCTTAGTGTCTTTCTCTCTCCCTCTCTCTATTTCCATCTTTCTGCTCTCTTTCTACTTCTCCCTGTCTTTATCTCCCTTTCTTTTTGTCTCTGTGTGTCTGTTTTCTTGTCTGTCTCTTTTTCTGCACCACCTCATTAATTTTTATCTTGCTAGGATTCATTAAATCTAACACTAATGTCTCGGTGTTCTATGTTTCGATAGCTTTTTCTCTATTTCATACCACTGTCTCTGTCTGTCTGTCTCTGTCTCTCTGTCTCTGTCTCTCTGTCTCTCTGTCTCTCTCTGTCTCTCTCTGTCTCTCTCTCTGTCTCTGTCTCTCTCTCTCTCTCTCTCTTTCATACTACTGTCTCTGTCTGTCTCTCTCTCTCAGTCTCTCTGTCTCCTCTCTCCTCTCTCCCACGCTTTTGTCAGTCCACCCCACCCCTTGATGTCGTCTAGCAACACTGCCTTTAGGTCCGTAATTTGGGCATCACCTAAATTTTTACACCCGAGTATATAAATTGAATAAAAAGCGTTTTCAAAGTAGATGCATTCCCCTGTTAGTCTATATTTTGAACCAAAGAATATTTAACACCTCCTTACAAAACTTTACTTATTTCATGCAGTTTGTAACATTTGCAATTGAAAAATGTGCAAAACAACACCCCACTCATACGCTCTGCAATTACAGTGACTTAAGATCGATTTTTAAAATCATAGGTGATTCAAAGCTACTGTTGTTAATAAATGCGAACCCCCCCCCTCCCCCCATCCATAAGTTTCAAGCAAATGCCTGTAGTAGTTGGTTGTCTGACAGATGTATCGAAGTATTGACCACTTACTTGACAATCTGACCCCCGGCGATGTCTTTCTTGACGTCATGTCGATACTGTACCACCAGCACCGTGATCAACACCAGGACGTTAAACTGAGAAATACACAAAAATAAAACAAGCGGTTAATTTCTTAATATAAATACTTCAGAAAACTAGATTGGATGAGCAGAACACTTCTGACCTATTATTTATCTCGGAAGGGTCACGTGGACCTTGGCAAAACACCAGTCGCTTTCGCCCTCTTTTTGCACATTGCGCACTCCTTTGTGTGGCATGATAAGAAAACTTACAAGGTACCGGGTTAGTTTAAATAAAACGCTTTTCGAGTCCTGCTGGTACCAAATTCCGCGCCAATCGTGAGAATCCGGCGTTAGGTATAGGGCAGAACCATTACTTCAGCTTATGTACAGCACGATTTTGTTGGGGGAAAGGCAAACGTTTCTCTTTTTGTTATCCTTAGATTATAGTAAATATACTTGAGATTATTCAATAATGAGATTTTGAGTAAATAAGGAGATCAAAAATTGGTACATCTTCTATAAAGAAAAAAACCCAGTAGAAGTGTGTTTTTGAAAATGAAGACGTCTTTCGATAAACCCTGTTAAGTCTCCACACGCTAAACAAAGAGTTGTAGGAGGAAGAACAAAAGTAAATTACTTAAAGTTTGTAATTTCGTTTGTTGAATTCTGTAGAATCTAGGTTAGAACTACATCTTAAATTTAGTTTAAATGTCTACAAAATTAATTTACAAAATTAAGGTCTATAGCTAGATTTAGAATATACCTTGATCTAAAGTCTATTTTAAAGTTTATGTCTATTTTAAAGTTGTGTGGCGTCGTGGTGTAGTGGTAGACGCTCGGCTTTCGAATCGAGAGGTCCGGGGTTCGAGTCCTGCTTTCGGCAGGTCGACGTTTAGTCCTTGAGAAAGGCTATTTACACACATTTCTTCACCTCACTCGTGCGTTAAACGAGTACCCGACTATAGGCAGTGAAAGATCTTGTCAGAATGCTAGAGTGATGCGCTTAACTTGCTGCTCCTCTGTGGTTTCAGAAGGTACTTTGGTTGGGAATGGCCTGTCGGGGAACTCATGTAAAGCGCTTAGAGCACATTAGTGGATAAGCGCTATATAAAAATGCTCTTTATTATTATTTATTACTTATTATTATGTCTAAATTGATTTAGAAAATATAGATCTATAGCTAGATGTACAGGATATTTGATGGAGAGTCTGGATAAGGCGTATTTCTAAACAATATTTTGAGCGCTTTTTTTCCTCCGTGTTATGCTCCCCGTGTCATGTTTTCTTCTGTTTCAATGTTAGGCCCTCTAAGCTGACCGTGTTATAGTTTCTTCTAACTTTGGAGGGGAAGGAAGTTTTCAGGCGTACAGTCTAAGTTTATTTTCAGTGTGTGTCCACTTTCTTGAGATGGAGATGTCTGCATGTTTTTATTGCACCAGGTCTAGGCTATGGTTTACAAGCTAGTCCGACTGTCATGTGACGCCGTTATAATTAATTTAAAAAAACACAAGTTAAGCTTAAAGTTGTTTCAGAGTATTTTATTCAAGAGCAGATATTTTTTAGTTTATCAGTTACCTTTGAAATAATTTAACAAAGTTTTAGTAAAGTCAACAGATTGTATATTCTTTCGGGCAAAAAGCCTGACTTGCTGTAAATATTTTTTTCTCACTGCTAAAGCTTTTATGTTGAATTGTAAACATGATAGTTACATACATTTTTGTTTTGTAAGGAAGACAATGTATGCTTTTCAAAGGCTGTCAGTTGCCATCATGTACGAGTGAATAGAGGTATACTGAGTCGAATTAAAGTCTCTAGACCCTATAGCTCAAGCTGCTATGTGCAGTAGAAGATCTTGTCAGTTGTGTTAGAGTAGACTAGTGCGCTTAAAGTACTGCTCCTTTGTGAGTTCAGAGTTTGTAACCGCATGTCGGTGAACCCGTGTGAATGTTTTAGAACGATTTAGTTAATAGGATTCTTCATGTACACAAATGCTCTCTACTTGGGTTTCAAACAGCTTACCGAAACGGTCACGCAGACTGGTCCAACAAAAGCCCACTGAGATCCGTTGCCCACACTCAACCAACACCTGGTCCAACACATAAGACAAGAGGTCAATACACGAAAAAGAGATAGATATGCTGAGTATCATGTAGCTATAGAATTTGACTCCTTCAAAGAAAATGTTGATTGCAACAAATTAAAAAAAAACCCATATCTCTCGCTCTCTGTCTCTGTTTATCTCTCTCTCTCTCTCTCTCTCTCTCCCTCTCTCTCTCTCTCTCTCTCTCTTTCTTTGGGTTTCTCTCGGTGTGTTAGTAGGTTTCTCTTTGTCTTCCTGTCTTTTTTGTCTGTCCTTTCGTCTCTGTATCTCTTTGTTTAGCTACTATTATGATAGGGACCACTCAGCATACAGACACCAGAACAACACACACTCACACACTCTCTCACTCTCTCTCTCTCTCTCTCTCTCTCTCTCTCTTTCTTTGGGTTTCTCTCGGTGTGTTAGTAGGTTTCTCTTTGTCTTCCTGTCTTTTTTGTCTGTCCTTTCGTCTCTGTATCTCTTTGTCCAGCTACTATTATGATAGGGACCACCCAGCCTACAGACACCAGAACAACTCTCTCTCTCTCTCTTTCTCT
>BMAT01001325.1:41466-55743 GCA_019649035.1 Elysia marginata | reverse complement strand
TAATGCTGCCAATATTTTAAACGAAACAGTTATTAAAGAAGGTAGATAAACTTACCGTCAAACCTTTCTTGAAGGTTTGTCTTCCCAGGAAATGTCTCATCATCCGAATGATACTTGCACCCTGCAGTAACACATGGCAACGGTACAAGTAAGTACAAAATTTGTGACATTAATGGTAACACATGGCAACGGTACAAGTAAGTACAAAATTTGTGACATCATTGGTTCATTGGTTAAAAGGAAAATTTATAAATTCCAATAGGAAGACAGAGTGAATAAATAATTTTTTTTTCATACTTCAACATGGCTGCTTTGAGTTTTAGCAATCTCAGTTAATCAACAAAGAAGTAGCTGGACTGTGACATGTAGGAAACAGGTTAATTTGTTTTTAACTCAAATGTTGAACTATTTAATTAAAATTCCATGGCTTGTTTCTTTGATGCTGTTGTGTATTTCTGTAACAATGAGCATGTTTATGTTCCTTGCCAATGTTTAACAGTTGTTTTTTTTTTTCAACAGATTGGTTGGTTGTTTGAATTTCAACGTCTCTTTTTAACAACAAGGTTATATCAGAGACGGCGTTTGGGATAATAGAAAGCGTGCTGCTACACTCTGATATAAGGAGCGCTTGCATATACCATGCCTAGTCACATTATCCTGACACCGGGCAGACCAGACTTAGCACTAAACCCATAATGCCAGACACTAGGCGGATCAGCTACTAATACAAATTTGAAAGTTCTTAGTTTGACTCGGCCGGAGATCGAACCCCGCACCTCCCGATCTCTGAACAAGTTTTTTCAACATAAAGCCAAGCGTTATAAACATAAATGAAATAATACATAGGAAAATAAACTCAAACGGGTGTATGTCTAATGAGTAGCCTATCGAAAACATGGTCGGTCTGCTAAGGGGTTAAACCTGGAGATATAAAGAGGCTCCTTGTAGGATATGAAAAAGAATGGCTTTACCTTGGCATAGGAGATGGCATCAAATATCTCGTTGATTTCGTCTGGATGGTTCACAGGAACGTACAGGGGATGGGACGAAATCAGACCGTCGAAGTAAAAAGCTCGCTGGATTTCACTCTTAGCAAAAATCTCAAACTGAAGAAATAACAATGAAAAGGGTAAATAAGTATTTGTTTTCATTTTCACCAACGTGGCACAATGATAAAAAATTTGATACCAGTGATGGATTACCTTAAAACGTTTCAGAATCAAATCTTCAGGGTTTTCCACTTAACTACTTGAGGTTTTTTCCCCTGTGCTTTCTACTCTTCTTGTGACCCGGTTTGATTCGATCATTAGATAACTTCTTTTATTAGTTTATGCTGTGCGATATGATACATTGATAAAAAAAAACAAAAAATTTTAATTCTCACATCATGTATGTGGTTAGACATTCTGAGTAATTTTTCATTTTAAAAAGAAAGGCATGATGTGAGTAAAATTATCAGAACATTACTAAACCCTCCGCTCCAGAGAGTCAAGAGGTAGCACTCCCTCTTTCAACAACCACAATGTTGACAGCAACAACAAAACCCTGTCACTGACTATGTTCCAGTCTGGATGAACGTAGTCCACGCCCAGGTACTCCACAAAGGTGGCGAAGCCCTCGTTAAGCCACAGGTCATCCCACCAGGCTGGACTGACCAGGTCACCAAACCACTGGACAAAGAAGGATGGAAACGATTATTAGTAAAACAACATCAGAGTCGCTAGTATAGATCAACAAGGTGATGTTAAACTGGGAAATGCTGAAACATTTAAAATACAGCCCTTTCGCCTTAAGCTTTAGATGTGGCTAGATAAAATATCGCGAGGTTTAATCACTACACGGGAGTCTTTGTTTTGTGGGGACTTCAGATTTTAGTAAATTGTCTTTAAAAAAAAAACAACTCTCAGCCCAATTTTCTTTACAACTAAGTAGGACAAGTCACCAAACCACTCGACAAAGAAGGATGGGAAACGATTAATAGTGAAGAGTAATGAATTCGGTCCTTCTTCGACAAGAGGAAGGATTAAAAACAGCACACTAATGTAAAATAAGAGAGGAAAACCACGGTCTTAAATAAGGCACTGGTGCAGAGTAAACAAGCGGTGAATGTACACACGACTGTATTTCTTCGCTGTTTTTAATCCGTCCTCTTGCAAAAAACAAAGCGGATCCAGTAGCACACCAAAGGTATAAAAAAAGAACATAGCTGAGGTCTGGTCGAAGGTGAGGTGCATGCAAACAACTTGCATAATTAGCATAATATTTTTGAAAGTTTTGAAGACGCCATCAAGGCACACATTCTTTGTCATTTAATTGGATTTAAGTTGGTAATAGTTTTTGCATCTATAATAAACATTCATTTTTCTTATGAAACTGTTGTTTTTTGTTTTACTGACCATGTTGAGGCCATCTTTATATTACCGTGTAACCCTTCATCATTCTGCCTTTTTTATAGTTTTGTTTTTGTCTACCTCTATAGATCATAATGCGTGAGTGTGTTTGCTCTGACTTCATATTTTTCTCGTTTCTCTTTGTCTGTCTGTCTGTCTGCCTGCTTGTCTCTCTCTCTTTATCTATCTACCTATATGTTTGTCTGTTAGTCTTTAGGTCATACATATATGTCTCTTTTCCTTCCTCCTCCTTTCCCATCTCTCCCCCTCTCTCATCTCTCTCCCTCTCCTTGAGTACCTCTCTTTTTCTGTCTCTCGAACTTTTTCTATCGCCCCAAGCCTACATGATAAGCTAACTCATGGAAAACCACTCCATCTTCCACCCTCCCTTTTCTATCTATCACTCTCTCTCCATCCCTCATTCCTTCTCTTAATATGTCTCCCATCTCTTTCTCCCAGAGTACGCTGTGAGATTAAGGCGATTCGGCCTCTCCCACTCTCTCCCTAAACCTCTCTCTATCTATCTCTTCCCCTCTCTTTTTCCTTGCCTTCCTGATGTGCCACCTCATAGGAGCGACTATTGCGGTTCTTTATTGCCGTCTTTCTTCTCTCTCTCCCCATCCCCCTCTGGCTCCTCCTTTGTCTCCCTCTCTATCTACCTCTCTCCCTCTGTCTCCCTTTCTGTCTCCACTTTGGTCTCTCTCTCTATGTCTCCATCTCCCCTTCTGTCTCTCTCTGCCCCCTTCCCCTCTATCTCTCTATATCTCCGGAACTTACCTGATGAGCTAACTCATGGGAGACAACTATCGCGATTCTCTCTTTGTTCGCCTCATTGGACACACCCGGTTCGTACAGCATAGCGGTCTCCCTGATTACAGAAAAAAAAAGACACAGGGCACGTTGGGCTCTTTCTTTCAGTTTATAAACTAAAACGGAATCTCAACTAAACAACATAAGACAGCAAAATGATGATTTTGAGCTGTTGATTGGTTGGTTGGTTGTTTGAATTTTAACGTCTCTTTTCAACTACAAGGTTATATCACAGACGGCGCTTGGGACAATTGAAAGCGTGCTGCCACACTGTGATGTACGGAGCGCTGCTTACACCGCTCCCAGTCACATTATCCTGACACCAGGCCGACTAGACTTAGCACTAAATCCATAATGCCAGACACCAGGCGGATCAGCTACGAATACGAATTTTAAAGTTCATGGTTTGACTCGGCCGGGGATCGAACCCGTACTTCCCGATCTCTGAGCTGTTGAAATAACATACCTACACCAATGGAAGTTAAGAGTAACTAGGACTTAAGTATGTCAAAGCTTGTACTCTTTCAAAGACAATCAAAGAGCAGTATCTGAAGTATAAACCATATGAGAGATACTGCACTTTAATTGTCATGGGCAGCACTTAGTCGATGAACCAACACATTGTAATGAGATATGGGTCACACGACTTCTTAAAAAAGGCGACTAAACATCGTTTAACACTTATATCTATCGTCGTATCCTTTTCTTACACTCTTTAAGTTGTAAGGCCTAAAAGTCTGGATGGTTAAGAAGTTAAAAAAGCGATTTTTTACATTATCTGCACGATAAACTTGGAGCATACAATTTTTTTATCTGGCAAAAGTTGAGGGAATTTTTTTTTGTGTGTGTTATATTTTTGTCGTGCATATAAAACTTGTGTTAAGAGAACTTTCTGTTGTGGTACATTGTGGAAGGGAAATATGATCGTGTGTGGTACCTGTATGTAATGAGTCCCCAGTTTTCCATAGCGCCGGCGGCAAAGTCAGGAATAGCTATCATATCTGAAGAAAAAAAATATCCGTTTGATATACATGTCTGATTTGTATTTAGTTTTCAATCAAAGACTAATTTGAAGGAAAAAAACGAATCATCTAACACAAAGCTTTTATCATAGATAGTATAAGAGCTAAATCTCAATGAAATGTCGTCAAAGCCTACATCAAAGAAATAGTTCTAAAGAAATTGACAAAAATTAAGAGAAAAAAAACATATATTAGTTGAGCGAGAACAACAACCTTTCATTTAGAAGTTGTTGAAAAGTAGGAAACAGTTGAATTGGCATACCTAGCTTAATAAGAAGCTTTAACTATTGTGTCAATGAGAATTTTAAAACCTGTTTCATTTTATAAATCTACGTTACTGAAAAGTCATCTTTAAGTTCTCTTACTTTTGTGAAGTTTGGGAAATGGCGGATTGTGAACTCACCTTGCTTCTTCAGTGGGTAAGGGATGTCGAAAAAGTCCTCAAAGTGGGTCAACACCTCAACTCCTACGTGCAGAGAATACTCGGCCTGGTTGACTGTCTCTGGTGTCGCCCATGCCCGGTACTGACAGGGAATGAAGGAAGGAAGGAGGGAGTAAGGAAGAAATAAGCGACAGACATACGGACAGGTAGACAGACAGACAAACAGACAGATTGAGAGAACGAGAGGCAGAGGGAGGGAGAGAAAAGATGAGGATATGAGGCAAACGGAGTACATCGTGGGAGAAAACGTGGAAAGAGAGTGAGTAAGTGCAAAGTACAGGTGAGTAAGGAGATTGAGAAGAGAAGTTGAGGGAAAGAGAAAGAAAGAGACAGAGATAGAGAGAAACAGGGACAGAGAAATAGAGAGAGGGAGAGACAAACAGGCAGAGAGAATGGCATATTGAAACAGCACATTTATATTTATTTGATTTTTGCAAAAACTTCCACACTTCCCAACACTTTAATTCTAACTTTAATGATTGTCAACCATAGAAGCGCGTTTTATTGCGGGTAAATTTAAATAACGGTCAAAGTTGAATTGAAAGCTTAAGAGAAGAATGGTTGAAAGCCACATTACATGTATGTACACTCATATACGTACAAGAACTGCTTTACTTTTATAGTGATTTTAGACTAGAAATGAAAGTGGATTTCCAACAACGATATGCCATTGTATTAGTATCTCTCATTTACCAAAACGCCATTTGACGTGTAGTTGTACAAGTACTTGAAATCGCAGACGATGAAAGCCAGCAGATAGGTGGACATCTTGGGGGTGATGTCATAAACGTCTTTTACAAACGTCATCCCGTCTTTCTCACTGGGGGCAGTAATAGAAAATTACAGGACATTTCATGTAACGTTAGATTAGTTCACTGCTCGTTTGAAGTCAAAATAGACTTAGTTTGGCTCATTTGAACTTCAGTTTGTATGTTCATGTTTTACAGACCTGTATCATTAAAAAAGTGTTTAAAAAACAAACCAATGATGCTAAATAGTGCCACTAAATAAAGTGATCTAAACGCTTTTCATGCAATCAAGCCAGACAATTATCAAACCCTTCTGAACTCAAAGACGAGCAGCATTTAAAGCTGATCTAGTTACTACATTCTCATTTTTTGTATATAATTCTCGTTTTTTATTGATAGTTCTTTTCATTTCTTTCACTATGTAATTAAGTTACAGTTTTCGTGGATCCTCAGGCCCCTTCTCCCTAGTACCCTTGCCCCCTCCCCCTCCCCCTTTTTTTCTTTTTTATCCTGCAGATAGATTTATATTTAGATTTCTAAGTTATTTTTTCATTTTTATCTCATCATTCATATTTTATATTACTAATTATAATATCATTGCTTTTCTTTTATTGTTAGTCCTGTCCGTATTTATGTAAGTGTTTTCCCGTTTTTTTAGCTTTTTTTCTGACGAAGAAGTAAAGCCGACAGCCCACTTGTTTTGTTAATATTTTTAGAGCTAAAATTTATACCTTACTTTTAAAAAGTTGACTAGAATTTAAAACGCATCATTCTACAATACTGATAAGATGTGTTACTGTCCATAGTCGAGTACTCATTTAACGCCTAAGTGAAGCGAGGAAAATTATGTAAAGAGTCTTTCCCATGGATCAAACACTGATCTGTCGAGACAGGCCTCCAACCTCGAAGCCCCGCCCGGCAATTGGTTGGTTGGTTGTTTGAATTTTAACGTCCCTTTTCAACTACAAGGTTATATCAGAGACGGCGCTTGGGACAATTGAAAGCGTGCTACCACACTGTGATGTAAGGAGCACTTGCATACACCACACTCAGTCACATTATCCTGACACCGGACGGATCAGACTTAGCACTAAATCCATATTGCCAGACACCAGGCGGATCAGCTACTAATACCAATTTTAAAGTCTTTGGTTTGACTCGGCCCGGGACCGAACCAGTACCTCCCGATCTCTGAGCGAGTGTCTTTACCGCTAGGCCACAGAGCCGGTCCCGCCTGGCAAGAGAGTCAAGTGTTTACAATGAGATCAAGACGCCCTTAAAAAGCCTTCAGATTTCTTGGACATCAAATCAATGATAGTTGATAGATCTACCATTATTCAATTTTAACGTGTGCAACTTCTTACAAAAACTTATCAGTTTAGTCTGAAACAGAGATCCCCCCCCCCACTCAACAATATGTTAGTACTTGCTTTTTATTTAAAAAAAATCGACTGGCTGGTTAATTTATACCGAAGGGAACTTGTGTGAGCGCTATAATGTTTTAATTTATATTCCCAACTTTGGACTTGAACTCCAAAGTTTTTTGTTCAATAGTTAATGTATCTTTCAAAAAATTAAAACTTATCTAATTCTTTCTTTCATGTAAGATATTCTTAAATACTGTACTTGTATGTACTCAGTTAATTCTTTTTTTAATGGAAGGATGGGTGAACTTTCAGTCAGAAAAGGCCTTTTTTGTGGGAGGCTTAAAAATTGGGAAAATTAGCCTACCCATTTCAAATCACACTAAATTGATGTAAGATGGCTCTGGAAATAATTCTCCTTTTTTAATCTATGTGAAAATCGTGGTGCCTATCCAAGTTTTCTCTCCATTTTAAATCTACTCGTATTTTGGGTTTTACTTGAACGTCGACATGCGTTCATGAAATGACGCGTTGCGCTGGTGCTGATTAATTTTTTTTTGAACGATGAAAGATTGCAGTGCGAAACGCAAATTCCAACAATGGTAAATTTTTATTAATGTTTTTTACTTCATTATGCTTTGCGCGTCATCGCTAATGTAAATTTTAAGCTAATGCAGTTTGGAAAACGAATGAAAATTTCCACTAATTTCACTAAAATTTAAGGTTTTGTGCTCAGCATTGGGAAGTTCATAAGAAAATTGTCATTTGAATTGTATGATTGGTTGTTGAAGTAATACTAAACAAAGTTAAATACTCCGATTCGTCCCCCTGCCGCTTTTAACTGTGTTACTTCTCACAAACTTGTGCTCTCTCTCTCTCTCTCTCTCTCTCTCTCTCTCTCATCTTCTCTGTCTCTCATCTTTTCTCTCTCTCTCATCTTCTCTCTCTCATCTTCTCTGTCTCTCATCTTCTCTCTCATCTTCTCTGTCTCTCCTCGTTTCTCTCGATCTCTCGATCTCTCTCTCTCTCTCATCTTCTCTGTCTCTCATCTTCTCTCTCATCTTCTCTGTCTCTCCTCGTTTCTCTCGATCTCTCTCTCTCTCTCTCTCTCTCTCCCATCCCCACTGTTCTACAACTCACAATGTGGTGCTGTTGTCAATGATGGGCGTGTTAGAGATGGAGATCAAGTGTGACGGTCTGACCAGGGTGATGTTGAAGGTCGCCTTCAGAGCCGGCTCGTCAAAACACGGGAACGCCCGTCTAGCATCAGTGGGCTGGAACTGGGTCGTCACGATATATCTGCAGTCAAAAGAAATAGGAAATATTCGTTAAACTGGGTCGTCACGATATATCTGCAGTCAACAGAAATAGGAAATATTCGTTAAACTGGGTCTTCACGATATACCTGCAGTCAACAGAAATAGGAAATATTCGTTAAACTGGGTCGTCACGATATATCTGCAGTCAACAGAAATAGGAAATGTTCGTTAAACTGGGTCGTCACGATATACCTGCAGTCAAAACAAATAGGAAATATTCGTTAAACTGGGTCGTCGCGATATATTTGCAGTCAACAGAAATAGGAAATATTCGTTAAACTAGGTCGTCACGATATATCTGCAGTCAACAGAAATAGGAATTATTCGTTAAACTGGGTCGTCACGATATATCTGCAGTCAACAGAAATAGGAAATATTCGTTAAGAGGTTTTGAAGTGGAGGGAGAAGATATCATATTTTCTGTACTTAGATGTTCCTTTAACTTTAAAAAAACTCTTTAAGTGCGTTTCCCCTGGGGGCAATGGTGAGTTTTTAGGCTTAGATTCAGCATTGCAGTTATTCGAAGTGACCACCTCGCTCACAGGAGAATACGCTCATGATCCCACCTTTTGAATTACACACACAAGAAAGTTTATTCCTGAAACAGACCCATAGATTGGACATTTTATGGTTGTTCATGCTCGTTGAGAAAGACTATTGAGAACAACAAGAATGACTGAGTGTGGGGTAATGGCGTGTGCGACAGCCTTTGTCCTATTTGAATGTCTAAAAAATCAATTCTGGTCAACATTTTTAGATTTAGACTTATATGCGTGCATGAAAGGCTCGATGTCTGAAAGTACTAATATATTAAACAGAAAACATTTGCCATTCCTTTTTTTGTCCAAAGGCTAGATCATTGCGCATTCTCCAACTTTTTTATATGTTGTAATAAGCCCTAACAACAAGAAGACTGAGGTCAAGAGACCCTTCTACAATGCAAATATTGAAAAGTTTGATGCAACAGAGAAATGGAGGAAAGAATGGGAAACTAACATATAAACAGGTGGAAGTACAATAACTAATCCAGCCCAACCTCTTCCTGGCTTCTTACCCCTAAAACGAAAGAACTGGGTCATAACCAACCGAATGCGGACAAGACATGCAAAGAACGCCTATATGATTTCACAATTGAAACTGAAAGACTCTCCAATGAGCCAACGATGTCTTTCTTTATGTTTGTTTGATTGATTGATTTTTCAACGTCCTAGTCAACTTCGAGGTTATTTCAGAGACAGTGCTGGGGACAATTGAAAGCGTGCTGCCACACTGTGATGTACGGAGCGCTTGCGTACATCACAGCCAGTCACATTATCCTGACACCGGGCCGACCAGACTTAACACGAAATCCATAATGCCAGACACTAGGCGGATCAGCTGCTAATGCCAATTTTAAAGTCCTCGGTTTGACTAGGCTGGGGATCGAACTACGCACCTCCCGATCTCTGAGCGAGTGTCTTACCGCAAGGTCACACAGCCGGTTTTGTGTCTTTCACGTCTGTCACTTTGGTGAATAATTGTTATACAACAGGTCAAAATGTTTTTTAATGTTTTCTTACATGTGGATAACAAATTATGTGGGTCCAACCAGATCAGATCAGACATAATATGTCGGAAGTTTGGCATATTGAGCTACTAACAATCTGTCAAACTGTGTTCTACGCCCTTAACAGGTTGAAAAAAATCACAACTCTAGTTTATCTGACATTAGAGCAACGTAGCTCAGTGGTAAGCGCGTCCGAATTGTGAAATCCAGCTGTTGCGGGTTTGATTCCTTGTAATTGCCTAAGGAAAGCAATTTATTCATACTTTCCTCAGTCCACCCACCTGTAAATGGATACCTGGCTAAAGGCAGGGCTTGAAGTTAATGGAATGTGAGTATTTGAGCACCTAACAAGCGGCCGTAATGTAATGCTCTGAAATAAGAGTTGGATTTGCTTTGGTGTGTATTGGCCTACTGGGGAAAATAATGTAAAGTCTTGAGGCTGCTTTCGGCGGTGGAAGACTATAACCATAAAAACGGAACAGAAAGGAATCTTTGAATTGAATTATTATATATATTAAAGGGAATAAAAATAGTTTACTCTGTAGAAAGCAAATTTATAATTAAAATTAAAAGGGCTCTATCTTAAACCAAGTCTATTTGAGCCTGATTCGCCCTAGTTGACTCACAAGCATCAAAGCTTCAAAAGTAAATTTTTGGGGTAAGTTTACTGGTGGGCACATTTGCCTTACTTTCGTTAGATAAACTGTTGTTAAGAAAAAAAACAGAAAAGTATAAATTCGCTAGGTTCATATATAACACCGAGGTAATTTCAGAGCTGTAGAACTAATTAAAGAATTGTGCTAGCAATCATGGATAAAAGTTTGCTTGTAGGTTTCTTCATTTTTGATGCCAGTCTAGAAACCTAGAGAATGATATTTCTAAAAACTTTGAGGCGGAAACCTATCAACTGCAGTTCCAGGACTGCTGTGAAGGGAAGTTGCACGATTTCGTGGCTAGATCAAATCAGGACCTAGCTCGAAGCTAAGCAGGAAGAAATTTAAATAGAAAAAAGAATTAGGGAAGGAACAAAAAAAGAGGGGGGGGGGGGGGGGTAATTAAGGACATCTACTAATAGATGAATATGACTTACGGTGCAAGGAAGATACTTTTACAGCTTGTCTTAAGAAGTACTTTAACGATATTAGTTCAAATCAAAATTGTGGATATTTTCAAAAATTCTGGTCAACAAACATTTAATTTATTTTTGTATTAAACTAGTAAAATGTTCGATATTCCGCGAGTTTAAGTAAATAAAATAAATAAAAAATGGAATCAACTCAACTGAAAAGTACTCCGTCTTTTTTTTTTGTTCTGATAATTATATTGCATTTTTTTAGATCTACATTTATCCAACTTATCTTAATCTATCTGTATCCTTACCTTTTGTCTGCCTAACGCATGTCTTTGTTTCCTCCCATCCTAAACGTCCCTCTTTCTTTTTTTTTATTTACGATATCTCCCCTCTTCCCCTCCTCTCTCTCTCATTCTCCATCTCTCTCTTTCCCTCTCTCCCGCTCTCTCTCTCATTCTGTCTGTCTTTCCATATAATTATGTCTGTCTTCTGTCTGTCTGTCTCTCCCGGTCTGTCTGTCTCCCTCTCTCTGTCTCGGTCTCTTTCACTCTGTTTTTCTCTCTCGCTTACTCACTCTCACTCACTCTCTCTCTCTCTCTTTCTTACAGTTCACTTCCCCATCTTTTCTTATGGCCCCAAGACATAAGTTTCTACTACCATAGATGCAGATCTCGATCTATTGCCAGATTTTAGTTTTCATAACTGACATCTGAGGTAAGCCTAACTTATTCGATACTCACGCAGTATCGTTGCCTCGCTGGTACTAGCTCGGTATTATTCAAATGCAGGGTAACTTATTCGATACTCACACACTATCGTTGCCTCGCTGGTACTGGCTGTAGTAAAGTCCATGCAGATCATTCTTCAGCTTAGCTGTGTAGGACAGACTGATCTTGTATCTTCTCCCGACCTGTCATAAACATAACAGCCGATACGTAGACTTCGTAAGATTTTAAAAATCTCAAACGACAAAGTTCAGATTCGATTAGAAAATATTCTTTAACTTTCATAAAGAGAAAAACTCCAATTTATGATAGGGTAAACGAAGAGGTTTCCAAGAACCACAAGTAGGTCGTCACTTTTCGCCGATCTTTAAAAATATGTAATAGAATACTCTTTTTGGTATTCTTTGAAAAAATTTAAGACTGCTGTTGGGACAATCTGTCACAAAGGTAAATAGATAGATACGTTTAAAACTGCATAAGTAAGACAAATTAATGTCTAGGTAGATAGATAGGTGAATATATAGATAGATAGATTTATTAGATAGATAGATAGATAGATAGATAGATAGATAGATAGATAGATAGATAGATAGATAGATAGATAGATAGATAGATAGTTGGTTAGATATTTAGATAGATGAGAAATCAGTCGAACGTGGTTAGATAGATAGACCGACAAATTGACAGGCAGACACATGTTGAAGAATACACTGTGTAGGCAGCCACAATGCTTGATATATTAAATGTACATAAGCAATGGATTCAAGAAGTCTGTAGGTCAAATGGACGAGAAGAGCTTCACCCATGAATTTTTTTTAAAGATGAGCAGTGGCGATAAATGTATTGTAAACTATAATTATTTCTGCCAGCGGCAAGAAGGCTAGTGCCGATATTATATCATAACAAAAGCACGCACTTTCTCGGCCCTTTTACTTGAGGACTTCTTTGATCCAATCTTTTTTCACATACTTTTAATCTTTCAATCATTAAAAACACGACTGTAAGTAAAAAAAGACATACAGGCAGTTTTACCATGCAGGTACATAATTATATAGCTGATCGGAACAAGAGAAAGGATATAAATTAAGAAGATAAATAGTAAGTTTTCTCAAATGAAATACCTCTTTAACAAAAAAAAGATAGAAAAGCTAGTAAAGATACTTTGAAACCACGAGAGTTTCTGACTTACTCGTAAATTTTTGTCTAAATTAAGAATAATGAATTCTCTATCTTCATCAACTTCCAAGTCTAGGAAACGCGGGTCTGAAGTCATGGGTACAAGACCTTCGAACTTTATAGCTGAGTGGTCGATCACAATGTCTTTGGCGTGAATGCTGATTTTGTTCGTCACTTTCTTACATTCCACGATTAAAGACGTTTCACCCTGAAAAAAAAAAGCATTAAGAGATCAAATATAATGATCTCGAAAAAGACTGCAGAGTCTTATAGTAGTAGCAGTTGTAGTAGTAGTAGAAGTAGTAGTAGTAGTAGTAGTAGTAGTAGTAGTAGTAGTAGTAGTAGTAGTAGTAGTGGTAGTAGTAGTAGTTGGGTTTGTAGAAGTAGTAGAAGTAGTATTCGTAGTAGCAGTAGTAGTTGTTGTAGTAAAAGTAGTAGTACAAGTAGTGTAAGTAATAGGTGTAGTTGTAATAGTACTTTTATTTTAACTACTCTATGTACCTCTACGTTGCTCTTTCAATTTTCCCATCCTTATTGCTCTTCTTCCTTCCGTTTCTACCCGTGCGTCTATCTGTGTATTTGTCTGAACGTGTGTTGTATCCGCATTAACTTTTTATCTTAAAAACATTAAGTTTTCTAGATTTGAAGTAAAAATGTATTTGATCGTTTAGCACAACTTTAAATGTTCCACATAACCCCTTTGCTTTTCTGTATATCCAGCAAATCACCGAGTTCTGAAGTCCCACAAAAGTTCTATATTTTTTGTGATTATGGTTAAAAAAATTTTGAAATACATACCGTAAACATTTTCTAAAGTGAAATTGTACTAGGTACTCATTCTCACTGTTCATTTCATCCATTTTGTAATTGTCTTTTATAACTACTTTAATGACATGTAAACACTTTCTGATCTTTTGATAAAAAGCAACCGATTGATAACCTCTGTTACAATCGTTAACAATAAAATCCCCAGTTCCCGTACCGAGTACGTAAAATCCTCAGGGTCCTCAGCAAAGAACATGGGCGTCAGCTCTACATTATAATGTATCGGTAATACTGTATCCGGCAATCTGACGTCCGTCACTTTGTCGGGCTTGGGCGTGGTGGTGACGGCAACGTCTGCCACAGTAACCGCTGTAGGCTGGGGACATTTCGTGCCTGGAACGGTAAAAAAAGAAGATGAAACGATGAAGTGAACA
Organism: Elysia marginata; assembly: GCA_019649035.1. Lineage (NCBI taxonomy): Eukaryota > Metazoa > Mollusca > Gastropoda > Plakobranchidae > Elysia > Elysia marginata. Next base: position 41,929 of record BMAT01001325.1, on the reverse strand, counting down.
ACGAAGATAATCTATTTTTAGCCCAAAATAGATGCCTCTAGATGACCCTCTTTCTTTTACAAATCACATAGCAAGCGTATGCAACCTGAGACAATCAAATTGCAGCATCTTACATCCATATGATTTTCACTGCACTTACTGCACTTTGATTGTACGGGTAGTATAAATTCATGTCGAAAAACAAACTTCCAACCAAAACATATTGAATCGGGCGTTTTTAAATAACTTACATGCGATTTGTAAGCAAAGCCATTTTAAAAGTGAGGTTTTCATTTTTCAAATATACTTTATTGGAACAAACAGATCAAGGTCTCGCAGGAGTTCAATCTGCGTTTAAAACGCACCTATTCCAAAATGTATCTGTCCTAATTCATTTTGTTCTCCAAATGTGTCTTGAAAACATGTCAATGTTATTGTTGCCTAATGCGCTTTGAGCTTTTGTAAAAGCGCTGTATAAATGTTC
>BMAT01001321.1:137104-157367 GCA_019649035.1 Elysia marginata | reverse complement strand
AAAACTTTCGTTGTCTCTATAATAGAAAAGGTTGAAACTTTCGTTGTCTCTATAATGGACAAGGTTAAAACTTTCGCTGCCTTTATAATTGAAAGGATCAAAACTTTCGTTGTCTCTATAATAGAAAAGGTTGAAACTTTCGTTGTCGCTATTATTAACGAGGTTGAAACTTTCGGCTATGAAAATTGTCAAAGTAAAAGAGTAATGGATTCAAAAGAAACTCTCTGTAATTGCTTCTGCTCCGTTTCTCTGGCTGTAGATATGAATGCCTTTCTCTCTCTCTCTCTCTCTCTCTCTCTCTCTCTCTCTCTCTCTCTCTTTCTCGCTCTCTCTTTCTCTCTCTCTCTCTCTTTCTCCTTATCTCTCTCTCTTCGCTTTCTCTCCTCTCTATCTCTCTCACACACATCATACTCTCTATCTATCTATCTTACATTTAGAGTACAGTGTTAACTGACCCGTTAATGTAAATCATGAAAAAAACATTAAAAGTATAAGAAGTTATTTTGATATAGAAAGCGTCGTTGTTTAGAGGTGTATAAATACATTTGGTACATATGTATTGATTTAAAAACAGTGATAAGGACATTTGAATTAATAATTCAGTAAAACTCTGGTAGAAGAATCACAGCCGTGGGTTGCAGATCATTGTTGTTTAGAAGAGATTCACTGTGAAAAAATATCCGATCAAAGTTAGTTTGTTTTTTAAACCATTAATGCCATTGCATAAATGCCCAGTACCTTGCCATTGCATAAACGCCCAGAGCATTATATAATTCATCTCAATATAGTGTCAGTCATAGGTGTCTTCGTAATGATCAAAGACTCTAAATACAAAGTAATAGCGCGTTGAGAGGCGACTAAGAACTTGCTTAATCTTTCATTGGGAACCTAAAAGGCAATGAACAAGAAACTGTTGATGACGAGTAATACTATCGATGTATTTCAGTCTAAATCTGTAATCACACGCTCTCGTCAGATTGTCAAGTCGACATGAGATTCGACCAGAACCCGGCTTTTAGTTTTTCAACACATAAGATTGGGCAGTAGGGCCTTAGTAGCTTTGGGTTTTTTGTTCTCTTTACTTCATAGAAAGTTTTATGTCCATTCTCATCGATAACTATTTAGGCTACAAGATCATTTGGAGTACATGCAGGGATAAGATGAAATGTATGAAAACCACATTTTATTTGGTCGTCCTCGCCAATAAAGTAAGCGATAAACGTCTTATGTTGCAGTCTATGGTGTGCTCACACTTTTTTTAGGACCTGCAAAGCCTTCCGGAATAATCTCCATCACGAATTGATGAGTTTACCTTAACTCGAAATTCACGTGATCAACAATTTAAAAAAAATATTATGCTTGTTTATTGCAGACATTAGCATCCTTCATCCTATCTGTTCAGGCCCGAGTTGTCGCCACTTGTTTCTCTGCTGGCATCATTATTATCGAACACATTAGTGCCGTGATTCGGTTGAAAAGCGTTGGTCGTTTGACCTCCGCTGTGTTGGTTGCTGGGGACGCTCAGTGTGGCGGGAGAGTTGTCGGCCCTGCCGCCTTCCCGAGAACGAAGCTGTCTGCGCCTTTCTACGCCCTGCCACCTGTTGCGTAGCTCCGCCATCTTGTCCGTCACAGCCTGCCTGCGAGAAGAATGAATAAAAAATTTAGTCTATTATTCCCCTTGAAAATGTAACTTACTCAAAATATCGGAGAAAAACGTTTGCTTTTCTTATCAGACAAATTTTGTTCTCGTCGGACTAATGAAGTGTAGCTAGGCTAATCCAACTATATTTCGTTAGCGAAAATAATACGCCTCAAAAGAAAGTAGAGCAACCCCAATCCTATACCATTTTGGCACAATTTTACGCATTAGAAATTACGACGCTTGTGTTTTCTGGCCAATTATCACAACAGGTGTCGCTGAAACAAGGGCCCAGTTGTGTTTTAGGTCTTATTTAGAATACTATAATTCTTAAAAACCACAAGATAAGGACATTAACATAAGAAACGATTCTTTTGTTAACAAAATTAAAAATTGAGATAATACCTATAATACAATGTATTCTTCGGACCGTTGGACGTTGTCTCTCACGTTGTAGCTATAGTGTCGACTTTACATGTTGATTTATCCTAAAACTTGTCTAAGATGCGACTTTACAGGTTGATTTATGGTAAAACTGGCAGTTTTAATGGCTGCTTTTCAAGTTTACCTATGGTAAAATTTGTAGCCATAGAGGCGGCTTTACATGTTGACCTATGGTAAAACTTGTCTTAGGTGGGACTTTACATGTTGACCTATGGTAAAACTTGTCTTAGATGGGACTTTACATGTTGACCTATGGTAAAACTTGTCTTAGATGAGACTTTACATGTTGACCTATGGTAAAACTTGCCTTAGATGCGACTTTACATGTTGACCTATAGTGAAACTTGTCTTAGATGCGACTTTACAAGTTGACCTATGGTATAACTTGTCTTAGATGCGACTTTACAAGTTGACCTATAGTGAAACTTGTCTTAGATGCGACTTTACAAGTTAACCTATGGTAAAACTTGTCTTAGATGCGACTTTACAAGTTGACCTATAGTGAAACTTGTCTTAGATGCGACTTAACAAGTTGACCTATGGTAAAACTTGTCATAGATGCGACTTACAGGTTGATTTATGGTAAAACTGGTAGTTTTAATGGCTTGTTTTCAAGTTTACCTATGGTAAAATTTGTAGCCATAGAGGCGGCTTTACAGATTGACCTATAATAAAACTTATAGTCAGAGTAGCGGTCAGTGCACAGTGTTTACCTCCTCTCCCTGGACTTGAGTTGCTGCCTGGCTAGGTCATCCTTCCTTCTCTGGAACTCGAGATCCCATTCTCTCTGTGCCTGGAGCTCTGCTGCCGAGAGAAGACAGTCCTCCTCTACTGGACTTAGTGTACTCATAACTGGCGGGGAGGGGGGGTGAGAGGGGCATGCCGAGAAAACGGGCGTTAAGCAATCAATGCTTGAGAAGTATAATAAATTAAACAGAGAGAGAGAAAGAGAGAGAGGGGGGGAGGGAGAGAGAATGACAAAGGGTAGAAAGTGAAAGGTACAGGTAGACAGACAAACACACAGGTTGAAATTTGGAAAGTTAGACATTCAGTCAGAAAGACAGCAGATGGACATAGGTCAAGAGGATTTGAAGCTAAAGGTTAAAAAAAAGAATTTGAGAAGGAAGTGGGAGTGAGAGAGAGTGACAAAGTGTAGAAAGTGAAAGGGATAGGCAGACAGACAAACACACAGGAAGACAGATGAAAAGTAAGACAGACAGTAAGAAAGACAATAGATGGACATAGATCAAAGAGATTTGAACTCAAAAGTCGGAAAATCTGAGGACGAGAGAGGGAGAGAGAGAGACTGAGATATAGACAGACAGACAGATCAGAAGGCAAAGAGTGACCAGCAAAGAGGCAAACAGTCTGTCACTCACGTAGATGAATAAATAAAGTGGTTGATATACAGGCAGGCACACATACATACATGCAGACGTACAAAAGTCTTCCTAAAACCGCTGAGACACTTCTACAAACAGAATCAATTCTATCCATCATCAAAGTCGAAGCACCATGCATACCGATAATTCAAACTTGTAGACACAAGCGTCTAAGACGTTCGATGTGTCAGTTATTACCAAATGAATGTCTATCTACCAAATGTTGCGCAAATGTAAACTTATATCACATGCAGATGAAAAAAAAAGAAGAAATTAATTTTCATCGTTGAAACAAATGAGTCCGTATTGCTTAAGGACCTTACGCGGATATATTCTTTCGGTGAGATAAAAAAATATTTCCTGCAATCGTGTTAAAAAAATTATGGGCTTTAAATAGCCGTTGAGTGAAATTAGGTATTTTTTCAAGTTTTCTCTCCTTGCTTTATTTCAGGCAAGGGAGTGTAATGCATGCTTAAAAAGACTGCTCGGTATATTATTAGTCAGATTTAAAACCTTACATGGTATAATAAAAATCTACCTCCTACATTTAAGAGACGCAAATGTTAATGAAAAATTTAGACCTATATGAGGCTGTCTAATTCAAGTTAGTTCTTTTTCCACAGAGGTAAAAAGCTACACTTAGCTTTGTGTTTTTAAAAAAAAACCCATCAAAACATGACTCCTAGCAAGGCAAAAAATCCTTTGGCAATGATTTATATGGAATATATTTATTAGGAGGCAAAGTTTTCTTTTAGCTCCTCTTCAAAATAGCTATAGAAAAGGCGCAACTCTTCAAATGATTTGAAATGAAAATTAATTACGGTGCCTTGAAAAACAATACAGTTTCTAAAATTTATGAAACAATAGCGATGTTAAGCGATTGTTGGAGGATTATTTTACAGATTAGAGAAATAGTTGAATCTCACATAAAGCAAGGAGCTTATTTAGCGCTTATCTTATACTATAAGATAGTATAACACATAGGGAAAAAACATAAACCTTTTATAGTATACCGTTTCTTGGAAGGGTTTTTCTGAGAATAATTTCAGTGTTGGAAACACAGCTCAGGTCGCCGACCTTTCGACCTTTTAACACCATAAGCAAAATAGAAGTATTCGTTGGAGAGTAACCGTAGACAGGACCATGTTGAAACTATGCTATTGTGGTTGTTAATAATGTAGATGACAAAGATAATAATGACAATTATCATCATGATGCTGATTAATAATACGATGAAGATGTTCGAGATGGTTATGGCTACAAAAGCCGTTTAGAAAAAGGACCAAAAATGTAAAAAAAAAAATTATGCATTTTGAAGTCTTTTTAATGGCCAATACCAAAAGAAGAGTTGTGTCTAAATTTAATTTAAGGCCTACAAACCTATATTGCTGTACGGGTATTATGTAAATATAGAAATATTATAAGCAAATTGACACCTTCACAGGCCGATTTGTCTCACAACTACACTACTTTTCGCGCGTTTTAATGCAGCTAAGGCGTTCTGTAGTGTAAAAGTCCTGTGAAAACGCGACATGATTTTATGATTTTAATTTGAAGGCCGTATTGGCATAGGCAACTAATAAAAGTTCATGTGCGAAAAAAAGTCTATAAAGAAATAGAACCGGCAATAAAAGTCGCCGGCTAGCCTTAACAGTCAACCAACGAGGATCATTGTACGCCATTGTACTGCATGCGGTCAAAGAGAGAAAAAGAAAAGATCAATATCTAGGCTAGTAAAGTAGAATCGGACATATAAATAATTGATACAAATCTTACACAAAAGATCATATGATTTTCAAGTATCGCTTAAGGGTGAAAGACCGTGAACGAAAAACGGTTTTCAGAATTTTTAAGAGTTAGTTGGACCATTTGAGTGCTCTCGAACTATTCATGAAAGAGTTTGAAGCTTATTGAGTTTCGATTCTCAGTTCGCTTTGTAGAAAAGTATTGAGAATAAATGTACCTCTTTTCAGCGAATAGAATAAAGGAACTATTGAACATCTGAGAGAATGTAGAAGACGCTGAGTTCTTTTCTATCATGCATTTAATTAAGATTTTTGAACCACAATCGGCATACGAAGAAAAACAACAGAATTCTTCATTGAGTCCTATACGCGAAAAATGCAGGGAAAACGCTAATGTTCTATTCCCTGCGTAGCATGTGTTTTGTTTGTTTGTTTTTATGGGAAGTACCTAATACTTAGGAAAAAAAGGTAGAAATGTGAATTTAATGTCAGAGTTTAAATAATAGGTTTTTGCCATTGCCTTCTTAGCAAAAAGCAGACTTAATAATGAATTGATTTTTTTCTCTTTTGGAGTTTTTTTCATTTTTGTTATTGCATCTCTATTTCTTTTTTTTTAAACTTTGATTATCCAGTATCTTTTAAAAAATGCAACCAACTTAGCATTGCTTATTTCCAATACATATTCTAATGTAACCTTGTAATGTCTGAATAAACTTAAATTGAATTGAAACCAACAGACCAAAGTGTTACGCTTTCTCTTCGTATAGTTTAATTCTAATCATAGGTTATCAGTCTTTTAGTGTTGAAAACGATCTGAAATAATTTTACATCTAGCAAAGCAACGTCTACCGTGGCAGCCAAATATTAAGGGTTATCTTAGACTGTAACTAACTACCCAGTGTGAGAGAACGCCCACATAAACACTGAGTTTGATTAATAACCATTCAACAGCCGTTCGACACTTATTGCCCCTTTCTTCTCTAACTATGTATAAACAGAGAATATTAGACCCTTCCATAGGACTACACTGTCTTTTTAATATACCGCACATCTGTTAACTGTCGCGTTAAAACAAAGTGGAATATAGTTGTAGTTTTTCACCGCCAAATGCAGTCTCAATAGTTTTCACCTTTCCTTCCCCAGTAGGCCATTACACACCAGAGATAATTCAACTCATATTTTAGAGAATTACAGAGCAGCTGCCTGTTAGGCGCCCAAATATTAGCGTTCAACAAACTTTAAAACACTGCCTATAGCCAGGTACCCGTTTTACAGGTGGTTGCATTGAGAAAAGTGGGAACAAGTTGTTTTCCCTAGGCATTTACAATATGGTTCGTGGTCGGGATTCGAACCCTCAACCCTTTGATCATGAGTACAACGTGCTGACCACTGGGCCACGCAACCTTACTGTGTCAGTAGGCTGGCCTGATAAGGAAAAGACATGTAAAAATACTAATTCGTTACTGCACTTTGTTTGAATAGAAGAATTTCATAAAAATAATAAAAACAATGACAATTACATAAAAAAGCATTATGTGAAAAGCGACATACCGTTTCTTTGGTTGCTATTTAGTTGTAGCACTTCCACTTCAATTTAGAAATTATACCATCTGTCCAAAGATCAGAAGATGCAATTTTCACAGTCAAAGAAAGGTGATGAAATTTGATAACAGATACCTGTATGAGATGCCAAACTAACTTTTATCATTATTCGCTGGAGGGGTATCCCTGTTTTTTTGTTTTTTTAATTGTTACACAAAAGAGAAAACTAGGTTTGAACGTTTTCTTTTCAAATACAAATGTTTAACACCCAACTGATAAGAACTACATACAATGATTTTGGTGCCTCTAGAAAACATAATAGGCAGTAAAAAGAAAGGTGTGGAGATTGTGAGCCAAACACACCTGAGGAATAAAAACTTTGGCAGTGTCACTCTTGTAGCATAGGTCTAGATCTATACCTCCCAGACATTTATATATACAGAGCATGGATCTACATAGCGCTTTATTGTACAGGTGCTGCAAGGCTTTTTCGCTCTGCTCCGCGCTAGACCCGAATCACACCGGCTACTTAACGGGTGGGTCATAATCTGTTCAGTGCTTCTCACAAAGTATTGTTACATGATTGTTCTTAATGAACTGCTGATTGTAAGCTTGACTAGATCTAGGCGTTTCTCTGTCATAGTAAGTTCCTTTGGTGACTGCCTCAGCAATCTAGCCCTTCAAAGTGCATGTGTGTGAGTATAATTAGGGTGCGGTGGATTGTTGGAATGATAGAGTTGAAAATTATTTTTTGAAAATTATTATGAAGAGAGAAGTACTTACAAATGCGATAGCTATGGTAATATCATACATGTATACGAAAACAGTGGGGGAAATGCGATGTAAGGTTTTCAAAGCCAGCCATTCATGTTGCGCCTTTACTTAACTCCGTTTTATTTATACTATGTGCTTTAAATTATTAAGTAGTAATAATTACTTATAATTTCCTTAGATCATTTTCATTAAAAAAAAAACATTTTTAAAGTAAAAAATTCCTTCACTTAATTTTTTAACTTTTTTACCAGCGTATATTATTAAATAAACTTTAAGGCACAAGCTTAAATGAGAAGCCCAATTCAACCCAGAGGAATGCAGATGTTCTTTGAACATTTAGTCATTAACTATATTAAGTTATTGATCTATCTTCATGTCTATATTTGTTTTTGGTTTGCGATGGGTTTGAAAAAATTGATCGTTAAACTACCCGTACTTTTATAAGCACCGTCGATGGTTCTGACCTTTATCGACCTATTGGTCCTGAACTGTATATCAAAATTGGTGTAGAAGAGGTTTTTTGAAGCAGTGTATTAGTTTTGGCTTATGGTGCTATACAAAGGGGTGCGCAATCTGCAAGAGGGAAGGCGCAAGAGATAGGTGTTTTTGAAGTTGTGACTTAGATTTCCCAAGTTGTGATGTGGATTGAGGTCAGAACTATTGCATGACTGACAAAGTTAATCAACTTCTTTTTAATCTATAGCATTGTTTTCCTGACAAAAATATATAGGCCTAATCGAAAGATGGACCAGACAGAGATTTCGATTTACTGCTTTTTAACTGGTACATTGAGAACCTCTGTCTTCTACCAATTGTGGAGATTTGCGTCCCAAGACTGTTGTCATGCATGGTTTCCTACCGCCAAACAGAGAGCATTGCGGCTTGTCTGTCGTGCCTATTAGCCTTCCCTCTGTTGTATCAAGAGACTAATTAAAAAGCATTCTCCCCTTCGGAACCAGTTCTGGCACTTACTTGTCAAACAACATTGTCCTTGTCTGTCCCTTGGTCTATACTATAGGTAACAACTGGCCTGTGCTGCGTTCAGTAAACAAGAAAATTCTACAATGACTCCCTCAACCTCGCCAGGACGCATTCTGCGCCTTAATAAAGGCCCAAGTTTAACAAATGACAGAGCTGTAGTGTGGAGATTACTGGCAGAGAGTGGTCAAACATGACAAATCTAATGAGATAGCTAACATCCTTTCTAGTTCCTAAAGGAAATCGATTCGTAGTGTGGAACCTGCTATGAAATAAGTAAACAAAACGGTGAAATAATCTCTAATGCTTGAATAATCATGAGATATACTTCAAACTTACAACGTTATAGAGCATTAACTCATGATACAAAAATCATTTTAAATTGAAAGCTTCAAGAGAGTAATAATTGTTTTCAATTTATGCACATGCTTAGTCCTAAGATCTTTCACTGCATTATGGAAACTCCATCCCGGGGCACCGGCTCTGTGGCCTAGCGGTAAGACACTCGCTAAGAGATCGGGAGGTGCGTGGTTCGATCCCCGGCCATGCAAACCAAGGACTTAAAAATTGATACTGGAAGCTGATTCGCCTAGTGTCTGGCATTATGGATTTAGTGTTAAGTCTGGTCGGTCCGGTGTCAGGATAATGTGCCTGGGTGTGGTGTACGCTAGCGCTCCTTATATCACAGTGTAGCAGCACGCTTTCAACTATCCCAAGCGCCGTCTCTGATATAACCTTGTTGTTGAAAAGAGAAGTTAAAATTCAAAAACCTAACCTAACTGCATTATGGAAACTCCATCCCGGGGCAAAGACGCAATGGCTACTGTATATGGATTTCGCAATAGATTTCAATAAAGATAATAAATTTAAAGCTAATTCTTTAAAAATACATGCCTTGGCCTGCCGCAAAATCACCTTTAGAAAAAGAATAACGAAAGTAGCGCTTTGGCCTCTCACTCTCAGTCTCTCCATTTCATAGCCTACGACCATAATACCATTAATAGCAGGTCGGCCCTAAATCTTTAAGAGCTCTGTGCTCCTGAACAGTGAACAAAGCCCAGATCCAGTCTACAGTTGATATCTAGTCTAGTTCAGTTGATACGAATTCCACTCTCTCAAAATCTAAAACTATGATTTACTGCAGAAGAGCGCCGCTCTTGGCAATCCCTCATAAACATTGCCACAAAAAGCCCGAACAGACCACATTGCAACGCGATATTTTTTATAATGATAATATTAATAATAATAATAATACTAATAACAACAACAACAACAACAATAGTGATAATATTGAAGAACATTTATAAAGCGCTTTTACAAAAAGCTCAAATCGCATAAAGTTTGATAACTTTTCTGAAAAGGAAGGGAAAATACGAAATTTTGCATTGTGCTGCAACCTTTGGCACAAAGACCTCGATGTGTTGAATGCTAAAATTAGACTAAAATTTAAATGGCGATGTTTTTCACACAGATTAGCTTAGCGCTGTATAGGAACAGCTTTGACCAGTGGTTTGTTTACTTTTATTCTAATCTCATGTTCCATAAATCAAGATTTAGGGTGACTGTCTTGTACAGAACCAAATCTTTGTTGGGTTGATAAAGTAAAAGGCTTCACCTCTTTGCACTTCCCCAGCCATTTGGTGAGGACAGGGTGTTATTGAGACAGGCTAAACTTATAAAATCACTTTTATTGATAGTCAATTAAGTCTTGTTTTTAACAAGTAAAATTTTGTGCATACAGGTCATGCAAATGCATCAGTTATCGGCTATGATAGTTTTTTTTTTTTAGCCGTTAAACAATAAATGTTAAAATAGTTTTTTCCGTCGCTTCCTAAAATATAAGATTGTAAAAGGAGCATTGGAATTCAAAATTCAGATTTCTAAAATCAAACTTTTTGTGTTACTAGATATAGAGATGAGATTTATTATCATAAAGTATTCCCGCTAGCAGTAGGATTAAATTTGCCTGAAAATAACTTTCACCTTCATAAATGGAAGAAAGCTTGACACGCAAAGTCCTGACATCATAAGGCTAAATCATGAGAGCACGATGCGTATGGTCAAAAAAAAGGAGAAAAATGGCGTCCAAAATGTAGGCATGATCATTCTAGGCCTTATAAATAGTCCACATAAAGATCTTCTATATCGAGCTATAAATTTAGACCATTGTATTGATTTCTAGATCTAAGTCAAAATTTTAGATATTTCATGTAGATTTTAGTTTTAGATCTAACCTTAATCTTACAGACTTTCAACAAACTTTTTTTTGGAAGCTCGTGAAACTATAATAGTTTTTTATGTGCGTTTTTCTTCCGACCATTTTTTTTCAAAATGTGTAAAATAATTATTACCTATCTTTTTTCTTTATATTTTAATAATTGCTGCGATTGTTTCTAAACAAATTATATTTGATGTGTACTAACAAATTTGATTTGATGTGTACATTGATAGCGCACTTTGAATTTATACCTTTCGCGGTGAAAACCTTTGTAGAAAATGACGCGCAGGGCCTAAGACAGAAGCAAATAATTAGATCTAGCCTATGAAGGCCAAAACCTAGACCAGATCTAGGCCTACGCTTTAAAATCAAGATACCTAGATCTATATCTTGATTATCTAGATATTACTTTTAACCTAAGGTCTACTTTATGTAAAAGAAGCTGGGAAGCGGCCAAAACTTTTCTATTTGTATTCTTCCGCCTTCCATTTTTTCGTGGTGAGTAGCCTGTAATTTGATTTCTCTTCTTTTTATTTGTAGCGCGAATCTCTCCCAAGAGGTAAGCACATAATGTGCATTCGACTAACCCAAAGTTTCGTAGTTGCTTAAATTTTACGCCAAGCTAGAAAGGAGGAAAATAGTAGGCCTAATTTCCCTCTGAAATGTATGCTATCGAAACTCATGTTTTATGCCAAATGTCTGTAGGCATATCAAATTAAAAACAAATGGGTGAAAAAGTTTTTTTTTAAATAAAAACACCACATGGAATATAGTTCCTTTTGGTGTACCTCAATCTTTTGAACACTCCTACCTTTTTTTTTCATAAACAAAGGTATCCTTTCCTGTTTTGGTAAATTTATTTTAAGCCTAGCCGTGGAAGTTTTCTCGTCTTAAACATAGGTTTGTGTTTACTGCATGTTTTCTAAATCGATCAACAATGTATGAAAGAGGCATATCAGCTTTGAAAAACACATACACACACCATCAAACAATTCTTACCGGAATCTTCACCATTGCTCCATGTTATCATTTTGTCGCCGACACCGTCATCCGTCCGCAGACTGGTGTGCTCATAGATCCCAAAACCGAGCATAGTGGTTGGATTCAAGAACAGCAAAAATGACCGTCGTCGTTCCAGCAAAGTAAACCTCCCCAAATTTAATATCACCTAAGCGTATGTCTAATTTTTGTTTGGCTCCATGGAAAGTTCTTATACCTAAAAGCATAATCCACCGTCAACTTAATTCATATCTTTTTACCTATCAGGATACATAACAGAAAGTAACTTATTTCGTTGTTGTCTTTAAGATTATTTTTCGTTTTTTTTTAGTTTTGGTCGTGTTTGTGTATATAACCGCCGCCTCTTCAAGATCTAAACAGATCCTCGCGTCTGAAAAAAAATTGTTGCAAGCACACGCACAGTAAACGATATGAGAACCCTTTGATCGTCAAAATGTTAAAGAGAAAGTCTCTGTGTGCGCAGATTTTCCGACTCGCAAGCAGCACAATCCAGGCATCCACTATCTAGCGGGATCAATGAATCTGCAGTCGCTGTATTTGATGAGCTATAGATCTATAATAAATCTCTCAGAACCCACTCCTTGTTTTTGACTTAACGTCATCAGGAATAAAAGTACCTATCCAATACGATCTGATTGAAACAGAAATGGGATCTTGGTCAAGACTTCATCTGTAGTATTAGAAGCCCTTCCTCGTCATTGTGGTATGACCGACTTCGCAGTTCACGTCATGTCCCAATTTTGTAAACAAGGCCAATCCCGTCATAGGGTTACCCTGAAAGAGAATGAAATGAAGCTCAATTGTCTTAATACTATGTTCTGTATGATTCGATACGTATAAGGTTTTATCCTAAAAGTCAACGACACTTTTCCACGAGGCAGTAGGCCTATATATAAAGAGAAATGTAAACTTAAATCAAGGTGCAAAAAGCTACAATTTCCATAGTGCAGCAAAAAAATAATTATACATGTAATAATATTAATATATTGATCAGTCAACTTGCCCCTTCTAGAATAAACTATGTAATATTCAAATATGCCTATATAAATCTTTAGAGGCTCCTATGTTTTAAACATGGTTTTGTGAAGCTCTTTGTTGTCTCGCAATCAAGGCAAAGACACCGACATTTTAGACTTTAGCGCTACTATAATAAAGAAATAACAAAAAAATATTAAAAATAATGACAACAACGACAATGATAACGGTAACAATGTTCTACTACTCCTCATGCTACTACTACCACTACTAGTACTACTACTGCTACTACTACTACTACTACTACTACTACTACTACTACTACTACTACTACTACTATTACTACTTCTACTACTACTACTACTACTACTACTAAATGATTGAAAGATTTTGAAGGTATGAAATTAGCAATGGAGACTGGAGAGAAGTAGGTTTTAGTGGAAAAGCCCGAAATGTCTGCCTTTAGTATGATTCGAAACTTCGATTTATAGTAGCTTCGGCAACCACCGCCTTGCCACTTAGAGAAACATAGCTTATACCATGTCTCCACTACGCTCCTTAAACAACAACAACAACAACAACAACAACAACAACTACTACTACTACTACTACTACTACTACTACTACTACTGCTACTACTACTATACTAGTACTACTCCTTTTTCCCCGTGCTTTCTATTATTTTTGTGACCCGGTTTGATTAGATGATTAGATAATTTTTGTTAGAGTCTAGTTTATGCTGTCATGCTGCACGGTACGATACATTGACAAATAAAGAATAACTACCTCATATTAAATTTGTGTTGTTAGACATTTTTGGCTAATAATGTACGTTTTGTCAGGTAGGCATGCTGTAAGTAAAATTAATCGAACATTACTAAACCCTCTGCTCCAAAGAGTCGCGAGGGAACACTTTCACTAGTACAACTACTACTATTAATACTATAAATAATAATAATTATCATTATAATGATAAATATGATGATAATAACAATAATAGTGATAATAATATTAATTATAGTAATAATGATAATAATAATGGTAATAGTGATGATGACGATGATGATGATGATGATGATGATAGTAATAAAAATAATAATAATAAAATTATAATAATAATAATAATAATAATAATAATAATAACAATAATGATAATCATGCTCAGTCAACTGAGACGGCAACATGCATGGGAAGGTTTTTTATTAATTCGATAATATAATTTATTTTCTGAAGAGCACTTCTTGTTTTATTTTTTCATGCTGATATTTTAAAAATTCAAAACTGTAAAGAAAAAGTTTTCAAAAATGAATGAAACACCAAGTAATTTTTTTAAAATGTTGCTTTAAGACTGTTTAACATTTAATTCTTTTTAAATAATAAAAGGTCATTCTAAGTTTTGTATCGGAGTATAATAATAGTTTTATAAACGATAAAAAATTGAATATTTTTATGATTATCTGTCCCGTCAAACCTGCATTGTAAACTAATAATAAAAAAGATATTCTACTGATTTTAATATATGCAAAAATATCGACACCGGTAAAAATAATCTGATTGATTTCCTACCGGCACTCTTACCGGCGTAAATGATTAATCGGAATTCGAAGCATCCATAAAAACAGAAACGTGTGCACTGCCTGATCGTTAGCGATGGGTAAAGTCTTATTTTTATGAATTCTCGGTGATTTGAATTATATTAACTTCTTATAGGTGAGAAATCGTTACGTAACTTTTACACAGCTATGCCGGTACAGAAATCTATACCTTAAACTATACAATTTTAGTTATGAAGATCCAATTTGAACCGAAACGGCACATTAAAGCGCTATAGTAAAGTGACAATAACATAGTTCAGCATAACCCACAACTAATATTCCTTTTATGAAATATACGACTGGAAATGTTATTACAATAGTTTTCAAATGTCAATAATACAATTATTGATTTTGACAAAACAAAAAACCTAGATAGCCTTCTGTTACTTCCATGCTGTTTAGAAATCACCAATTACGGTTGAGGCACTACAGATCACTACAAATAACTAGACTACAACGATTTGTCTTTGAACTGAAGCTATAATAGTTAAAAGCCTTACTCAAGAGGCAGAACGGCAAACCCTTTTTGTTTCACACTATGCTGACTAACACAGAATAGCCATTGTGGTAAGAAAAATCGAAGGATATTTCCCTATAAAGATAAAAAGCGTTGAAGACAAAGAGGCAATGAATGCCACGACCAGCACAGGCACCATCGCCCTGAGCTTCTTAGCGCGTTAGCTCAGGATCTTCGATCGGGGGCAATTCTTTCAAGGTGTGCTTATCACAGATGAAATACTGCAAGTGAACGCCTGTTTATCTCTACTCCCACGACGACCAATATCCCCCCCATTCCCCACCCCAACCCTTTATTCTATTTATAGTTTGTCAATAGCGATATTAATTTTGATAGTTAGGTATGTCAGGTTATTCGTTTTGATAAACCCTTAGTGTTAGTTTATCAAGATTAAGTCTTCGAGATCAGACTAAGAAGTTTCTAAATCTACAGGAGACGTGTTTAAAGTTTATGGATTAGTCCTTATCTATCGGTCGTGGATTACTCCAATATTGCCTGTAGGACGGGTACTTCACTAAATTGGTTTCGTTTTAACTCTCATTGCAAAATCTGAGCCACTAACTTTGCCGTTATAGCCACGATAGGCTTGGTGGGGGTCTTTTCTCTCAGACGTTGTTTGGCTGTAGAGCTTAAGTTTAATTAATTGTGTAACATTAATTTTTACCCGAAACTAATCTAGCATGATTGATTGTTATAAAATAATACACAAATAAATTGATTCAGTCAAGGAAGCAGTCTTAGTGAAGCTAACATTGATCTCTCTCTCTCTCTCTCTCTCTCTCTCTCTCTCTCTCTCTCTCTCTCTCTCTAATAGTTTATAAAAAGCAGATTAACAACCTATTACTTCTTGACACAAGAAAAAAACAATACTACCTAAGTTATAACATAAAAACGTTTCGGCTTTATTTGATTGCCTTTTTCATAAACAATACATATTACAATGGAGAAGTAATAGGTTGTTAATCTGCTTTTTATAAACTATTATCTAGATCGTACAGATTTACTTGCATCCTTTATGGATCCTTATCTACGTTATAGATATACTCCAAGTGTTGTGAACTCTACTTTAGTTTTTAAATATCTCTCTCTCTCTCTCTCTCTCTCTCTCTCTCTCTTTCTCTCTCTCTCTCTTTCTCTCTCTCTGTCTCTCTCTCTTTGTCTCTCTCTCTTTATCTCTCTCTCTCTTTGTCTCTCTCTGTCTCTCTCTAAGCGTCGTCAAACTGTCTATTCTCTAAGTTCTAGTGTTCATCTATCTATCTATCTACCTATTTGTCTGCCCTATATGAATTACTATCTACCTATTCAACCATCCATCCATACACCCTTTTTATCTTTGTTTTTCTACCAATCAATTAGTCTGTCAGTCTACCTACTTATCTACCAACGCAACCATTGATTCACGTTACTATGTGTCTTGAGTTCATCAATCTATATAACTTGTAGCCTTGCTCTTGATAGAAGAGGTTTTCTGCACATATTTCGTTGCATTGAAGGCGATAAGAATTGTTAAATGTTCGCTAATCAATATCAAGCTTTCGGGGGGGGGGGGGTGTCCAACAGATAATTATGCTAGATATGTGAACGGTTCTATGATAACTTAATGCCCCATCTTGCCACGCAGAAAGAATGGTTTAAAATCTACCTCACAACTTTAGAAACACAAATTTCTTCCGCATTCCTTCTTGCAAATTGCGTATTTTTTGTGTAACTCGATAGGAAAAACAGGGCTCTTAGATCACTTTTGGTACACAATTGCGCACCTATAGGTCGATTTTTGTCAAAAAAAATTATGTTTCGACTAGGCTGTTAGAAGGAGATATGCCAAAAGAGCAGAATGTTGTAAAAGTTTGTTTACTTTTAAAACATTTAGGGGCAGGAGGGCTTGAGTGGTTAGCGCTTCGGACTCGAGATCTGGAGGTCGCGAGTTCGATTCCCGACCATGACATGTTGCAATTGCCTTGGGAAAGCAATTTACCTAAACTTTCCCCAGCCCCCCCTCCCCCACGTGTAAAATGAGTACTCAGCTACATGCAATTCTTGAATTTGTGATAACCATTTGTGGGTTTAAAGTGGCCTTCAAATGGACTGATATGCTGGGGCATTAGTGGCGCTGCTCTGTGGCGACACAGTTACGCTGAGTAACCAAGCCTAATTTCCCAAAAGGGATTAATAAAGTATATAAAATAAAAAAAAACAATGAGTCGTTGTAATGTTCTTCCTTATTATGGCATAAACATTTGGCAAAGTACGAGTAAATAGCTTATCTTATATGACAGAATCTTTTTTAAGAATGGTTCTGACCTTAATCTACATCACATATTGGGAAAAAGAATCTCTTCCGCATTCTTTCTACAAGTTTGCGCATTTCTTTGTGTGGCTTGATAGAAACAAAATTACGCAGCTTTAAAAAAAAACAAAACAAAAACGCTGTTAGACTAATATCAATACACAATTCCACACCAATGGCTAAATTTCGGTCAGAACAATTGTTCATCCCTTTCAATATTTTTTGCGCTAGGCGACCTGACTTGATCAGTACGTTGTTGTTTCTTCCTTTCACTCAGTGCAATCACTTCCTTTTCACAGGTTGGTTTGGTTGTTTGAATTTTAACGTCCCAGTCAACTTCGAGGTTATATCAGAGACGGCGCTGGGGACAATTAAAAGCGTGCTGCCATACTGTGATGTAAGAAGAAAATGCGTACACCACACCAAGTCACATTACCCTGCCACCGGGCCGACCAGAATAAGCACTAAAACCATAATGCTGGACATTAGGCGGATCAGCTGCTAATACCAATTTTAAGGTTCTTTCTTTGGACTTGGTATCTTTTGTAAACGCGACGATAAAGGCTGGTTTTGCAGTACTGCTTGCTAGTAAAAAAATTTCCCTCCCAAAATTGTTTCCAACATTCAATTATTTGCTCGGTCTGTCACTTAAAGCAGTTTTCTTCATCATGAAGGAAAACTTAATGGTCGCAAAGTGCACGGAAAGTGGCATAACTACAACAAGGGAAATAACGTCTTTAAATGTTATAGCCAATGGAAGGCGCACTTGTTAAATCCCTTCACCATTTTATTCCAGGCCAGAAATGTTTTGAAAAGCTATTAAATTTACAGATGAACAATACTTGTGCCTTGGTTGTACGAATAACTTGGTTGGTTAGCTGTGGTCTTAGTGGTCGGTTGTCATTTTAGTTTTTTTTTTTTTTAATTTTTATGTTGTTGTTGTTAATTCTTGTTATTTAGCGTACAAATTCTTTTCACTTTTATGCATTTTATGAACTTTAGATTGTTCTTTTTCCTCATTTTAATAAACAGTGTTACTATTTAGTTTTCTGCCCCTCCGCCCCAATGAATCACAATCGCTAGGAGGGCACTCAACACATTCCCGGTCCATATAGGACCTACCTTCGTCACCGGGCCAAACAGGTGTGCAAAGCCTCTATTAATAGTGACATTTTCTTAGTATTGGTAACCTACTTTAATCTCTTTGTCTAAAACAGAGCCAATTAATACAAAACTTATTAGTTTTCATTAAAAAGGAGCCTGAATTGAGTTTTGAGAAAAAGAAATTAATTAATGGAGTTGCACATTTTCAAATGGAAGTTATATGCCTCATAGTTCCTACATTTGAATAAAAACACGAAAATGTAATCAAAGTTTTAAGAAAAGGCCCCAGAAAATATTGCTATTGCTGTGTATTTCTTTTCTTTTGGAGTTTTCAGGATTGATACAGTACTAGTTACAAAATAAACGCAACCTTTACAAACTTTTTGTTCGAAGTACTCACTGCATCACTTCTGTGTCTTTTCGTGTGCAAGCTCTTGCACAACGGGTCGTTGGTTGTTTGTTTGAACTTTTAACGTCCCATTCAACTTCGATATTATATCAGAGACGGTGCTAGAGATAATTGAAAGCGTGCTGTTATACTGTTATGTAAGGAGTGCTGACGTACACCTTACCCAGTCACATTATCTTGACACCGGGCCGACCAGACTTAACACTAAATCCATTATGCCAGACACTAGGCGGATCAGCTGTGAATACTAATTTTAAAGTCTTTGGTTTGACTCGGCCGGGGATCGAACCATGCACCTCCCGATCTCTGAGCGAGTGCCTTACCGCTAGGCCACAGAGTCGGTACACAACGGGTCAAAGTGAGATGTGACGAAGGTCGGTCTCATATGGACCGGGACTATTTGAGTGCCCCCTCGAGACTCATTGGAAGGGAGGCGTAGTTAATGTTACATGCTTTTTTGTTTGTTGTTGTTGTTTTCATTACACGAATATTCAGTTCCTTTAAAAGGATACTATGGCTTTATCACGTAATATGATCGTGTTGATCAGCTCCATTTATCAATTTAAACTACACAATTTTTGGATGGATAGGCCTGGCCCAGTCTAAATGGTTTTTGTAATTGCGTGTGGAGAGAGTTATTAGCTGTGTCATAATAAGGATTGCGAACATGCCCATGAGCTTTTTGGTCTCTAAGGATGCGGTGGTATCATAACGAATGTTGAAATCTTCCAGGATGACTGGAATGCCCCTTTCCAGTAGCCTAAGCAACTTCCTGAAACTCTTTGAAAAAATCATCATCAATCAATGGCGGTTTTATGAAGTACTCGGTAAAGGCAAACACACTTTAGGTTTTTACATTCTTTTGCAATAATCTACGCCCAGTGTCAAAAGTTCCGCAAATAAATGCTTGAATCTGCTTATGCCTCCTACTAAAGAGTTGGTTTATTTTTTTTTATTTTTTTTTACTCTGACAGATAAAACTGCAAAGACAAATCCGCAAAGGTAAAGTAATGGGAACGATTTTTTTTATAAACTGGCAGCGATTGCTGTGTGCTTAGTCAAGTCTCGATAATGAATAGGATCTTTAACACTCTGCACATTACAAGTGGGCCTGTCCTCCTAAACTTTACCAACACTGAGAGGATGACATGTTAGGTTTGAATGGCATCACATATAGTTTAACTATAAATTATGCGTCGCTTCCCACTGAGTCCCCTATTATAATTGTGCGCTCATATCAAAAGCATAGAAACTTGACCTATCGACCTGTCTGGCATCAGTAGTGCATGCCGAGAGATCCGTCTGAAGATGTAGGGCAAAACGTTAAGAGTAACTGAACCAAGCACAAGTTAATAATCTTGCTTTAAGGATCATAAACATGCTTTATTACAAATAAAGTTTCATGTTCAACTAGCACGCTTTGTCCACATAAATTGCACATGCATCAATGTTTAAAATTAGGTGCTTTAACCTTGAGTTATGTAAAGCAAGGTCGTTAATGGAATAAAGGGGCCTTTATCTCAAGATCGACTACATTCTTTTTTTCAAACGAAGAATTTTATATAAGTGCTAGCTGTTACAGCTAAGACTATTCAACTGCTTTGAATACAAATGCAAAGCCCAGAGAGGCATTA
>BMAT01001321.1:110045-125217 GCA_019649035.1 Elysia marginata | reverse complement strand
GGAGCGCTTTGAGACTTTATATTATTGTAAAAAGCGCTATATAAATTTCGATACTATTTTTATCATTATTATTATTATTATTATTATTACTATTACTATTATTATTATTATTACTATTATGCGAATCGGGTGTTTTATAACCAATTGTAGAAAACTGCGTGCCCCAGCACTTGGAATAACTGTTGTAAAGTTATTTTTATCAGTAGGTGAGGGGCTATTGCGTGCCCTCATTGATGTACAACAGTATGATAGTGATAGAAAAAAAAAGAAATAGAAGAGAAGATGGAGAAAGACGAAGGAAAAGAAAGTGGAGGGAGAAAATTGGAGTTTTCGAGAGAATTATGATAAGAAGAGAAAAAAAGAGGATGATAGAGGGGATGGAAAGAAAAGAGGGCAACGAGAAAGGAGGAGAAAAGTAAAGAAAGAGATAAATGAAAAGGTGGAAAAGGGGGAAACTGAAAAAAAAGAAGAAGAAAGAAAAGAGTAAGCCATGAAAAGATCATGAGGAAGGTAAAAGGTGGAGAACGGAGAGGAAAAAAGGAGGAAGGAGAAGGAAAAAAAGAAGAAGAAAAAAAGAGACGGATAACAGGAAAAAAGATACAGAAAGAGGAAGCACTAAAAAGCAGAAAAACAACGATACATTGGTTGTAATGGTAGCTGCGGTAGTAATGTGTGCTTTGTGTTGTGAATAAGACGAGTATGTTGTCATCACCAGTCACGTGGTTTTGCTCATTCTTTAGGTCAAGAAAGCATCTCGTGGGTCGTCTTCATAAGATTGCTTGTCAGTTGTGTATACTGTTCAACATGCATAGGTCTTTAAACAGCAATATCTACCTTTCGAGGTCCCTCTTAGTTGATTTTGTGTTGTTGTTGTTGTTTTTTAAAGCGAAATTTCGTACCCACTTTTCTGAAAATTAAAACAGAAACTTAGCTCTGTGTCTGGATAGTTTTATCCAACTCTTGACTTTTTTTTTTATTCTCTTGAGCTTCTCTTTGTTGATAGGTTTAACAACTGTCTATTTCTCGTTAAGATTTCGGCACGCATGGTTTGTTATTGGGATACCAATTTTTTTTGGTCACAGCGTCTACACAGATAATTTTAGTAAGTCGTTAACGTTGTCATATGCAGAAAAAAGGCCAATCAGTACTTAAGAATATTCTTTTAAGCCTTCCCGTGAAGACACACACTTTTCAATAAGTTTTAGGATACTTGCTTTGAATCTGTTTTTGGGTAAAGAAATACCATATTAATAAATAGTCCGAACTTCCTAACTCTGAAAGCCTTTGTAGGAACCTGGAAGGATTCCATAACAAAGATCTGTGGCACGCCAACATAATACCTGAAATTAGGGTTGGCTGGTTGGTTGTTTGAATTTTTAATGTCCAAGTCAACTTAGAGGTTATATCAGAGACGGCGCTTGGGACAATTGAAAGCGTGCTGCCGCATTATGATGTAAGGAGCGCTTGCGTACATCACACCCAGTCACATTATCTTAACAACGGGTCGACCAGACTTAACACTAAATCCATAATGCCAGACATTAGGCGGATCAGCTGCTAATACCAATTTTAAAGTCCTTGGTTTGACTCGGCTGGGGATCGAACCACGCACCTCCCGATCTCTGAGCGAGAGTCTTACCGCTAGGCCACAGAGCCAGTCCGAAATTAGGGAGGTAGCCATTTAGACTGACGGCGACGTTAAAGTCTCCAGTAGGAAGTAGAACTCTATCTTGAGACTGGTTCTGTTGCTTATGAACCAGGTTGGTCACTGTTGACACGGCAGTGGTCGTGTTGCATGAGGATGTAGCTGTAGGTGTGTTGACAATGTCTTTGGTAAAGTCTCTGAGCAGAAGGTCCATTTTACGGAACGCGAACGCGAATGCTAACGCGGTTTTCGTCCTGGAATGATTTAGTCATGTTATAGAGGAACCTTTGAAATGGACTGCGAACGCCAACTCAAACAAATACTTGTTCGCGCGGCCGACCGCCAAGATCGCCCCCAGAGCGAATTTTTAGAACGCCTCTTCGGCTTTATCGCCATAAAGTTGTATCAAAAAATCAGCTAGTACCAACTCCCTTGCATCGTTTCGGAAAATATAAATAGTTTTATCATTATGGAATCATGGCAGAGGTAGAGTCATTCATGAAGTAGATTATTTTAAAAAAACAATTTTTGCTAAATTCTAAATAAAAAATACGCATGTGTTTGGTATGTGACCGCACTAGAATGAAAACAAGAATAGGATTCTTAAATGAAAATTTGAAAAATAATCGACTTCGTTATTTAAACCAAAACGCACTCCGCCTCAAAAGCTCGACAGTTTTCCGCGATCGACTTTTTGAACAAAAATATCAGTCAACACCTCAAGGTCCCGTGTGCATAGTTAATTGTTGCCTCTCGTACACATTGACAGTATGACTCCACGTCTCATTAACATTTCCACCACCGCAAAACTTGTTTAATGCATTCTTTATGTATGATACAAGTATATGAGTATGTTCTTTTCATTCAGAAATCACGGGTATCTCAGATCTAATTTTTGAAGCCAGTTTTTTTTTAAACTAAGTCTCACTGAACTACAGCAGTGATCCGTACCGATATTCATAGAGGCAATAAGATAAGAATGATAAACTCTGGCACATTGCTATGGGTCCGAGATGCATGGCACATTCTTATGGTTCCAAGATGCAATCACACGAACAACTAGAAATGTAAACACATACATATAGATCCTCATTCTTAACATAATAGTACAGTTGCATATGAAAAAAATGGTAACAAACACTATGTGCAGAAGTTTGAAACAAGCAAGTAATATAAATATAGGGCTCAATATTCTAAGATAGTTATGATGGCATAAAAAGCAGTCTGATCAAAGCTAGTAAGAATGACCTTTTATATCTTTCTCTGTTGCATTTAATGCGGAGTGGTCTGTTGCTCCTGGCTGATAGTATGATTTGTGTTGAAAGACGATGGTGTGAGTCAGTCATGATTGATAGAATTTTCCGCATACAATTTTTAATAAAGATTCCGTTAAAGGCAGAGAACTTTGCATTCGTTATCTTATTTGCTATCTCTAGGCTATAATCATACGTATTTTAGCTTATATTTATGTGCGTAGGTTTGCAGTTCGCACATCTTTTTTTTTTTTAACGATTTCCTTTTTTAAACTGAAAATGCAGTCGGAAAATGCTCGTGAATGGTCAAAGCTGAAGCTGTTGAAGTCTTGTTTTTTTTTCCTTTATTTTTTTTGTCCTCTCTCACTGCAAAGATAATCTTGTTTGACTTATTTTTTTCCTATTGTTCATTTGTATTTATTTCGTCCCATCGCGTTTGTGCCAGTCACTGATAACCGACTACATAATTATTTTGAAACGTGCAGTCCTCTTTTGCTCTAAAAACATTATTTTGTTCGGTTTACAGCTGGTTTTAGAATAATTTTTTTATTCGAAATGCATAAGATGTGCAAGTTCCATCTTTAAGGTTTTATACGAAAGCGTATTAAATACACGCAACAAAATCCTATCTACCGCAAGAGATGGCCCTAAATGATATAAATAAAACTTTGTCTGCCGGTATGACAGGCTTGATTACTCTTCTAAACAGGATTATTTGAGGTTAACAAAATAGCATGCCCTGTCTGATATTAAGGTGGTCCATATCTGTGAACTCTTCCCTACTTGCAGTCATATTTCAAATTTTAACGGAAGACCTGTTGTTTTGGGGACAGAAACAATAATTCTTAAA
This sequence comes from Elysia marginata, assembly GCA_019649035.1. Taxonomy (NCBI): domain Eukaryota; kingdom Metazoa; phylum Mollusca; class Gastropoda; family Plakobranchidae; genus Elysia; species Elysia marginata. The sequence continues at coordinate 121,469 of BMAT01001321.1, read as the reverse complement.
GACTCAAGTGCCTGAAGTTTAACCACAACTAAAATGGAGTTCGTTTCGTGTCGCTCTGAACCCTCCGTATCTTCAAGGATCTCTAAGTCCTGTTGAATGACCCTTTTTCGCCAGCATGGAATAATATTGGATCTGTGCACTCGGTAACTGCTGACCTCAAAGTCGAGTTAACAGGCCTGAAGGTATTTATACATGTAGATTCTATCTCTTACTTCAGTTTGGTGATATATGCTGACCACCCGCGGGGATCACACAATGCCACGCAACCAGCGAAACATTACGCCAGACGAGACACAGATTAGGCATAGGATTTTTCCGCAACAATAATACATCCATGTCCTGAGCAGAAAGCTTTTAGCTTTAGTGATAGCGTCCTCGGTATCTGTCTCAACACCAAAGCCCCAGCACTGTCTGTTTCGGTCTACTTAGCTTTCTTTAACAGTGTAAGGTGATCGTCCTATGGCAGACTTAGTACAGTCCAGTTCGGATGTTTCGAACCTGGCGGGACCAAAGTTAAACTTCGACCTATTCAAAACTATGCTTAACTTTTTAAGTTGAAATGAATGATGAAGTGGTAACCAGAATTTTAGTTCAAATTAAAGAAATATTCGAAATGTCCGGGTTCGAATTATCTCGTCTGTACTGATGAGGCGACATGGTTTTTCTTAAGACAAAAAGGGGCAAAGTAACATTTTAAAATAAATAAGTTGGGTAAGCAAAAGAGAAGAGAGAGATATGATGTAAATAGCCAGGAAAAAGAGCAATAGAAAGAGATGTTAGACTGTGAAAGTAGTTGTAACTGAAGAATACTTTGTATGAAGTTAACAAATATCTTGATCAAGTGTATTATTTGGTAAGCCGCGTATATAAACTATAAAGTAAAAAGATTTACAAGCACATACAGTGCACTACAACTTGTATTTACTTCAGACAACAAACACCCACCCATTCTCCATTATTCATCTACTTGTATCTCTGTCTGTCTGTCTGCCTATCTGTCTGTCTGTCTCTCCTTGTCTCTGTCTCTGTGTGTCTGTCTCGCTGTGATTGTGCAAATTTAGAAAAATCCATGATAAAGTAAACACTCATTAGGGAAAGACTTTAATACTCTAATCAAATATCTCTGTCTGTCCGCAAGCCTATCTGTCTGTCTGTGTCTGTGTCTGTGTGCCTGTCAGTCTGTCTGTCTCTCTCCCTCTCTCTCTCTATTTCTCTCAGTAAGAGATGTTTGTCCATATTTCACATAGCTAGGTCCCATCCATCCGCTACTCCCAGTCAGATTCACCGCAATGTGAGCTAATCCAATTTGTGAGCCTACATCTTCAACGTCTTGTAGAAAGACATTACCATTATCTTGTAAATGTAGGCCTCTGTCGGATTTCATGTGGAAACTCACATGTTAGCTTAGTTTAAACCTTTTTTTTAATAGTTCCTATAAAAAGCAGCCCAATAGAAGCCCCCAAACATTCTTTCTTCACAGGTTATATTTAGAAATTTGTCACGAAACACAAAACGTGCCGAGGCAAAATTTGTTTCAAGCGCAGCGGAAGTGTTGCTCTTTTAATGCCCTCCTTAACCTAGATTTTTTTTTTCAAAGCATCATTATTATTTCATGAACACGTTTTGAAAACTGATTAGGAAGACGAACCCTTAAATAGGTTCTTTACAGTAATTGTTTACATCGATGATATGACATTATTTCTCTTCTGTCACCCCTTAAAAAAATGTTCGCCCTTTTCTGCAAATCTGAAGTTGTAACGGTCTAATGTGTTTTGAGAATTGCCCAAAATAACTAGCTTTAAATAATTTTAATAAACGTAGGAAGTGGGAAAATACGGCTAGATCTATCTTCCTTTGATAACGTTGGAACTTAAACTGAGACGAATCTGCTGCGTCTTTAGACTGGCGATATGATAACACCGTTTTCTCTTTCAAACTTCCCAGTACTTATCACTACTTGCCCTTTCTCTAAATAATACTTTGTTCATATACCTCTTTACTAATGTATTATGTACGAAGATCTATACGCATTTGCTTTTATCTTGGAACCCTAAGAATGTGCCAATATTGGTCAATAAAGTTTATCTTATCTTACATAAAGGACTTGCGTAGAAGCTGCATTTACTATAATGCCCACATTTCTCTTCAAACATGGGTTATTCCACCAGGTCCATTCCAGCCAATTCATCTTCTGGATTTACCGACAAGCAGAATATTAGTGAACATGTTCAATATTCGATCTAGATCGTGACAGTAGGCATTAGTCTAAATGCCGACAAGATCTGTATCAAATGGTTGAAAGATTTTTAAAGGTATGAAATTAGCAGTGGAAAGAAGCAGGCTTTAAGTGAAAATGCACAAAATGTCTGCAGCTTGTAGTACTATCACTCGAATCTTCAGTAGGAGCGTGTGACGACATGATATAAGCTTTGTTTTTTTAAGTGCCGAAGTTACCATTATGTAGAAGGTTCGAGTCATACGAAATGGGCGGATATTTCGGGGATTTCCACTTACAGTCGGCTTCTCTCCACTGCTAATTTCATACCTTTAAAAAATTCTTTCGATCATTTGATTGCTCAGTGGCTGCCTTCACTATTTATTCTGACCTCTGGATCTATATCAAGCTAGATTTAAGCCCCCACATGCTATCTATATACGAAAGCCTAAAGTCTTCCAATAGAATACTGCAATTACAAATTTCTAGGAAAGCAACGTTGTGACGACATGGTATAAGCTATGTTTTTAAGGAGCGTAGTGACGACATGGTATAAGCTATGTTTCTCCAAGTGGCAAGGCGGTGGGTGCCGAAGCATCTATAAGTCGAAGGTTCGAATCATACTAAAGGCAGACATTTCGGGCATTTCCACTTAAAAGTCTACTTCTCTCTACTGCTAATTTCATACCTGTAATATCTTTCAATTACATCTTTCCTGTCACTTTGTTCTAACGTCATGTTATTTCCTTGCAAGAACATTGCCAAGCAAGGGGTCCATTTTTATGATTTTGAATTGAAAAGAAAACAACCCTACAATGTCATACATTACTTTTCCCCTTGACATTCAAGCTAATATAAAAATTTGCTTATAAAAATTATATTATACAACTATCCAGGATGCGTGTCACGCTACACTCTAGGTTGTTTTTTGCGTCGATGATCTCAAATAACAACGTTGTAAAAATGTCTAAATACGTCAACAGTGATTTGCGTGCATTTGCACAAAAAATATGATGAAGTAAATACTCATTAGGGAAAGGACATATCATTCAAATCATTAATCTGATCTTTATCAAAGAAAAAAAAGAAAAAAGTTTCATGACCACCCGACAGCAATATTTAGATTCCTTATATGTAGGCCAAATAAAATATGTGTGGAAACGTGACCTAAAACTTTTTACATATATATATGTACACATACACGTATGTATGTCATGATAACCTAATATGACATTTTTTTAAAACTAGCTGCACTGAAGATCGCTTCGGATGACAGGTTGTTTTTTTTTTTAATCAGCCTGCTCTATGAGAGTTTGTATACACCTCAGAAGTACATTATCCTGTTTCTCTTTAATCCTCAACCAGCCCACAGTCATGCTGCTTCGCGTACACGATGTTTATGCTAAAAAGTCGTAGACAAAAGCACTTCAATCAACAGCAATTCAAATAGTTGCCGTAAACTAACATTACATGGCGCACCTTCTAACGTCGCATCATTACCTGTTGATTACCTGTTTGTTGATTTATGACTTGTTGGTCTGTTGTGCAAAACAAACACGACTACACTGACCTGGGTGACCTTACCTTTGACATTTCTTTATAAGAAAAGCGCAAGTTATTTTAAGAAAGGATTGAGCGATGGGTACAGCCATATTTCATTCGATATTGTGACATTCGTTGCGCTAGATTTAGACTAATTCCTTCCCAGACAGTCGTGGAGGGGGTTTCACGAGTAATATTACTCAAACCTTTCTTTCTTATGAATACCTTTCTCTCTCTGTCTCTGCCTGTATGTCTCTCTGTCTGTTTCTGTCTGTCTGCCTCTCTATCTGTCTCTGTCTGACTGCCTCTGTCTTTCTGTCTGTCTCTCTGTCTGTTCTGCTCTTACTCTGTCTGTTTTGCTCTTTCTCTGTCTGTTCTGCTCTTTCTCTGTCTGTTCTGCTCTTTCTCTGTCTGTCTGTCTCTCTCTCTTTCTCTCAGTGATGAAAATTTTACCGATCCTCCATTCAACCAGCCCATGTCGAAAAAACTAAAAAGCAAGACATCGATGCTTTGATGCCCTACATCATAAATGATCTGTCTCCATCGTGTGTGACTATGGTTTAAGTTAAAGAAAATCGATATAATCTACTCGCGTTACTTCTTGCGACACATGTGTTTCGTGGACAGTGGTGTGCTCGTCAGTTGTTGTTTTTGTTTTGTTATTTTCAAGGGGATGCTTTATCAGGTGCATGCAGCGTACAGAAAAAAATGTTTTACTTTCTCTAGTTTCTTTGAGACTTTTGCATATTTTCCCAACAACTCGGTCTTAGTTAAATCGCGTCGTTTTGTCTTTGTCCAGTTTTACTCTTTCGAACTAGGCCTATTGTGCTCATTGATAATAATAAGGTATATTTCATGTAAGTCAGAGTTGCAAGCGTAACTCTCAAAAATCCTCCTTTTCGTTTCCCACTTTACTCTTTGTTCATCACAATATTATTCAGTTCATTATGTCCTTCGTTCTAATTGTATCTATTACATATGTCTCAACAACATCAAATATTTTTTTATATCCCATCGTGCTGAATACTGACTGGATAAAAAAAACCGTATCTTTGGTATCTTTTAAGTTTTAACAAATTGTTTTAAATCGGAAGCTGGTATTGCACTGGTCAGATGTAGTTTACTGTTGGTTCACTGTTATCCCCTATATAATATATTATGCTATTTGTCCTTTCTTTCGAATGTGTCACGGTCGCTCAGTATATTAAATGCCTTACCTGCTTTGACAGGCAGCTGCCTGTGAAAAAGGAATGAAGTACTCCTAAAATTGCATGTTCTGTTCGTGTTTTACTATTATTTTCTTCTCTGGTATTGTTGAGAGTTGCCTCGTCGTGGCTATTATAGTATTAATCAAATTAATGCTTTACAATGTTCCAACAACTGTATCTAAGAATTATGTTCTTTGTTGATCACTTTGTGCAAAATTCCGGTTATCTGAAAAACAATTAGTTAGCTACGAAATTTACTTTTTCCGAATTTAGTGGCGAAACTTTTGATGCACTATGGTGCTCCGAAATAACCTTTTGCCGATTTTAGTGGCGAAACTTTTGGTGCATGGTGCAGCTCCGAAATAACCTTTTGCCGATTTTAGTGGCGAAACTTTTAGTGCATGGTACAGCTCCGAAATAACCTTTTGCCGATTTTAGTGGCGAAACTTTTGGTGCATGGTGCAGCTCCGAAATAACCTTTTGCCGATTTTAGTGGCGAAACTTTCAGTGCATGGTGCAGCTCCGAAATAACCATATGCCGATTTTAGTGGCGAAACTTTTAGTGCATGGTGCAGCTCCGAAATAACCATATGCCGATTTTAAAGGCGAAACTTTTAGTGCATGCAGCTCCGAAATAACCTTTTGCCGATTTTAGTGGCAAAACTTTTGGTGCATGGTGCAGCTCCGAAATAACCTTTTGCCGATTTTAGTGGCGAAACTGTTGGTGTACGATGTTGACTCAAACCATTTATCTTCCTGTTCATATTCTTTTCGCTTTTTCTTTAATTTTATCTCATGATTGTGGATCTTCGTTAGTTGTTTCTGTTCCTCTGTTGTTACTTTACTTGTTTCGTTGTTCTTTAGGGGATTTCTCTTCTTGAGCTGTTAATGTTTTCTATGACCACTATTTATTGAGGGAATATTGTATCCTTAGTCTGCCTCATGACAGACCTTTGCGATTTATAAATTGTTTGACAGGCTTGTGTATATGACTTTTAATACGTGTTATCTTATAACATAGGCGGGGTTTGTTGCTTTGGCTGTGTAGAATTATTGTTGTCTGACCTCAATACAACTTTAAAAGACAAAAAAAATATGTAGATTCCGTACTTTTCGCATTGGATTCACGCACAGGACTCTTAAAACCATTAAAGACATCCCGGCTGCTTTTAATATACATCATTTTAATTGGAATAAAGTTAGAACTGGTTAAATGATGGGCCAGCCTACATAACGAAATTAAGCTCCACAGGTCCTGCGCTGGCCTAACAAATATATGATGAAAAAGAAGTTTGGTAGAGGTCTCTGATGTTCTCGCTATAGAGAGTCAGGCTTAGATGGAGGCGGCATAGATTAGACATAAGGTAGTTTCATATGACGCGAATACCGTAAGAAAGTTAGACCACAGTTTTGGATCAGAGACTGAAAAAAAATTCTGTCCCTCCGCGCAGGCGGGTCACTATGAGAATACAAAGACCGATGACAGTGGGGGCCACCCTTGAAAAATTGCCTTCCCTCAAGACTTTGCCAGGTTAATAGAAGTAAGATAAGATAAGACTATATCGATATTGATACCTTCATTTCTTCAGAGAGTGGGAATTAGAATGCAGCTCTTAAAGTAGTCGAAATCGATGTATATCTACCGACCTGGCATAATCTCGAGGGACCGCGATTGTTCAAAAGTGCCCAGCGAACCGTGCGTCAACTATACTTTAGTGTGGCATAGGCATTATTTGCAAGGATCATAATGCTTACGAAACACACTTCGCCTGGGGTTTTGTCTTACCCATGAGAATTAAAATTACTCTTAGTTCCTTGATTATTTTTTTTTTTTGCAACAGTGAAGGGGTAACAGGACAGAAGCAGTCTACCAAAAGAAATGTTTATGTTAAGCTTTTTCTTCTTGTATAGTACTAATATCTTTGGCTTTGTCTTTGTTTACTTCTAGGACATAAAAGGACTGAAGATGACAAGAATGAGTCTGAAGGAGGACATTTCCCAAGGGAAAAGAGACAGACTTCCTCACAAAAAAGCAACGAAAGTACTCTACCAAATCCCCTGAACAAAACTGTTACAACAACATATAATATGCTGAAGCATGGGCGAGGCTTTCTTAACACAGTAAACGCAACAAACGATCAAAAAATCACCACTGCTACAGATTATGCAGGCCTGCTAGGTAATGATTCAGACCACGCCGAGAGAACGCTATCGAAGTGGTCTAAATCTGCATCTTTTTTCAAACTGGGTCTGCTATCACACTCAAAGTCTGGGCGAAAACTCTATAGAAAGGAAAAGACAACCGCACAAGGCTCTACCACAGAGGCCACCACAAGAGCAAATTACAAACGCCGGACTCCGATGAAAGCACCCTCGTTGAAACCTCTGTCTATCCACATAGCTTTGCTAGGGCTGGGATGTGTAATGGCCTTCATGGTGCTGGTGGGAATTTTGAGGCACTATACCCGTCAGCGAGGGGCGTCAAAGCACCTTCGTGAGATGCATCCTGGGATCATCCCTTCTCGCAAGCACAGGTCTCGACGACGCTCTCTCACCAGGGACAGAAAGCACGGCTGTGATTGGGTCTGGAGTATGTCTACAATTCTCGAGCAAGATGATGAAGACCAGGCCGACCAGCCAGTTAGCGTCACACCCAACCTTACAGAACACCATGATCCTAATAGCAACGGACAGCACCAAGATTTTAGTTCCATGACACCAGAGAATGGACATAAATCATCTTCTAGTTCTACAGACATTTTGATTGAACCGAGAGAACAAAGTAATTACGGCATATGTTCAACGGAGAGAATCAGATGGGATGAGATGCGCTCCGATCAAGATTACCAAGAAGACCATACTTCTGATGAGTTAACCGACGCTTCAACAGATAGCACGGAAAGTCAACCGATGATGCCCCTTGCTTCGCCGGAGCCTTCTGACCCTTCCATGCCTTCTGTGTCTGAAGCTCATCGTTCAAGTTTTCACTATCCGCGGCGCGCGCTGTCATCTTATCGTTATGTAGGCGAGAGATCAACGAAGTGCATAGAAAGATGTCATCGCCACGCCTTGAGGGAAAGTGTCTCATCTCTTGAAACTGTTCACCAGAATTTTCAAGAGCATGTCTCAAATGAAAACAATCCCAACAAGTATAGTCGATTTTGCAGTACACTAGAGCCTGCTGATCCTTCGTTTAGCTATAGTCAGGAAGAGACTCATCTCCTTAGAACGTCGCGAAATCTGAGTGCGCCAAGTCCAGTACCTAATGATGTAAGACATTGTTGCACAGCATCCGTGATAGATAATACACCAACAAATGCATCTGTAGTAGGTGACTGTACTCAAAATCAAGCTGAACCACTACGTTTATTGCCTTCAGCTTCCTCCTGTGTAATAGATACTGTACCGTGCCCATTACAAACAGACCTTTGCAGCACTCACGATCGAAATTCATTAAACACTCGCCAAGATAGCCCTCTAGATTATACACTAAACGTCCATTGCTCATCTGCCATGACACAAAATACGTCATGTATTAACACTTTGCCAAAACCCCAAAATAGAAACTCGAATAACGGACGTCACAGACGGCATCAAGCGAGAAGCCGTATGCGGAATCACCTAGCTAGAACTTCTACCTTAACACCACATCAAGTTCAAGGCATCAATGTGGTCGGATTTCTAAACGAACCGGCCCGTGAGGGAGAAGAAATCAGAACGAATCATTCACAGACAACTGTCAATACCGGGTCGTCTAGATCGCGTTCGCTGTCACCTCAAGGTTTTGCTGGGCCCACAGACCTTGCAATATCCGCACGCTCCCCTACAGTATCTACCAGGGACTCACAGCCATCATGGTCTGCAGAGACACAAATGTCTCAACAAACGCCAGTCTTTTCCCTACAGAGCTCTCCTCTTCAGATATCTGCTAATGAAGATGTTCAACAAGGCCAGGTTTTGGTACAACAACTCTCGAACGGAGCTCAGCTGATCTATATACCGGCGCCTCCCTTGCCTAGCTATGGTGAAGATAACCCGCCACCATATCAGCTGTAGATAGGCTTCTACCTGTATTGACTTTTGTGTGCGTGTATTGTTTTCTTTATTCTTCAGAAATTTTTGTACATAATGTATGCACTATTGCAGGCTGGCTGACACCATAGTTTAATTAAAAAACCTCCACCATTCTTTTTACCTCATTTTGTTCATCTTCATCACATAGGCCTACATGTGTATTATTTGTAGCATAAGTAGCATACAACTATTATTCTATTGTATTTTTTAATTATTTTCAGATTTTTATTATTAATTGAATAATTATCATTATTTTCATTGTCATTGTTATTGTTATTATTGTTATTATTATTATTATTATTATTATTATTATTATTGTCATTATTATTATTATTATTATTATTATTATTATTGTTATTATTATTATTATTATCATTATTATTATTCTTATTCTTCTTATTATTTTCACTATTATTATTATCATTATCATCATTATTGTTATTACTATTAATATTATTATTATTACTACCATTATTATTATTATATTACTACTACTACTACTACTACTACTACTACTACTACTACTACTACTACTACTACTCTTTGTAGTATAATTATTATTATTATTATTATTTTGTTTATTGCTTTGTGATTATTTTGGTTGTTTTTGTTGCTATTATAATAATTATTATTTATATTATTATTATCACTATTCTTCTTCTTCTTTTTATTATTATAACTACTATTGCTACTATAATTATTGTTATATTGGTTGTTGTAGTTGTGGTTATTATTATTATTATTATTAGTAGTAGTAGTAGTAGTAGTAGTAGCAGTAGTAGTAGTAGTTCTATTATTATTTATATTACTATTTTTATTTTTGTTACCATTATTGATATTATTATTATCGATATTATTTTTATCATTATCATTATTATTATTTTTATATCATCACCATCCTCATCACCATTATTATCTTTTTTATAACCGCTGTTGTTGCTGATATATGATGTTGTTGTCGATGAACTTGTTATGAATTTATGCATTTCGTGGTTGTTTTTTTTTTTTTTTTCATTTTTATACTGAAACTCTCAGTTTGTTATAACTATAATCATCATTGTTAACATAATTCTAAGATCTGAATGACGGATTATGTACACATAGACACGTGTCTTCCATTTGTTTTTGTTTTATTTTTCATCATCCTTATATGTAATCACTAATGTGATATACATGTAGATGTTTTACTTTTACATAGTCTTTGACATTTTATACAATAAACCAAGGTTCTTTCCCTTGCCGTTTATGGAGTAAATCTAATGTTTTAACTCAATTTATTCTAATTGCTTAAGTAGTAATTGTGGAGCTAGAGTGGAAAAAAATATTGTTTTTACTTTAGCCGGGTACATACATTGCATTATTTTAGATTAATACAAAAAAAATAATATATATAGATTTTAGTCTTCCACCGCCGAAGGCAGTCTCAAGACTTTACATATTTCCCCAAGCAGCCAAATTCAAATCATATTTCAGAGCATTACAACAAGGCTGCCTGTTAGGCGCTCAAATACTAGAATTCTTCAAATTTCAAGCACTCTTTAATGTGATAAGCGGTATTGTAGTTGATTAATTATCCCACTCACTACTTGATAAAAACACCATTCGGTTTTTGGGAACAGCCGTTTCGCATAATTGTGCTTATACAAGTACGTGTATGTATTTTTCTCAACGTGGTATTGTCATAGTTATATTTTAGTGCATGGGGAAATATAACCCTGACTTTGTTACTCGATTAAAAATATTTGTCAGGACGATACATAAAAGTTTTCATCAAAGATGTTTCACAATCATCATCACAAAATTAAAAAAAAGTATTTTACCACCTTACTCTTTTGACAATGTATTATATGTTGTAACTGAAGAAAAGGTAAAATAAAGCCGAAACGTTTTTATGTATAAATATAGATTGTATATATTTTTTATCTTGTTTCACGGAGTAATAGGTTGTAAGTTTGTTTTATTACCTCCATTTACATCTTACAGATTTACATGCATCCTTTTTAAATTCCTGTCTACTTTATAGGTATTCTCCAAAAGTTCTGACTTTTACCTTAGCACTTAGAAAGAAAGAGAGAAATCTTAAGACGGAACATACATGTAGTAAGCTTCCTTATTTTTTTTTAAGTTAACAAACGTTAGCTGCAGGTTAGAACTTAGAGTAGGTCCACAATTGCCTGAGATTTTCTTTTACAAGTAGACCACCGCTATAATGGTATCACGATCGTACATCTATGACATACAATATTACACAGTGATTACACTACATGTCTGGCGGTTCAGTCGTAAGTGATGCTTGGCAGTCACGATCCCTTGCCCTGGGGAGGTGCACGCTAAAGGTCACAGACCTTGGCTGAAATAATGCTAACGTAAGAAGGAACACGCAAG
>BMAT01001321.1:91212-105571 GCA_019649035.1 Elysia marginata | reverse complement strand
CCAACCAAACAAACAAACAAAAAAAAAACAAACAGATAACAACTGAAAAATGGCATCCCTGCTAGTGAAATGATTATAAAACCCTCTTGTAACCAAGATGTACAACATCAAATCATCAAAAACCCATTCACTTAAGAAGAAAACTTCGGCTTACCATTGAAAATTTATTTTTATGACGGACATGTCTAGCACTGCTGAATATAACAACTGTTTTTTTTTCCTTTTAAAAAAAATTAACTTATAGAAGATTGGGCACTGGAGACAAAAGTAAAATTTAAAAAAAAAAAAAAACTTATAACCTGCATTTTATGCTTGTAAGCAACACATGATAAAAGATGTCTTCACCACTTAGATAAGTACATTGATAAAGATGACAAAAAATTATTAAATACAAGATAAAATCAAATAGAAAGGTACCCTAGCTGATAAACTGATCACCACAACGGCCGTTTCCTATCTAACTTAAATATAACTAGAAGACAGAAAAAAAAAGGTTTTAGCTTTACAACTAAATTAACCATTTCGAGCTGAGATGTACGTTGTGCTTTCGTTACTCTATAAGGCCTAACGGCTCCTGCTTGTTTATAAACCCTAATGGGTCTGAAAATATTTGAGACAACTCACTCTTTGCATGACTATGAGATCCTTGTCTGTCATTTGTTTGCCGCTGATTGGATCAATCATGTCTTTCTTGATAATCTTCTCAACACATTCCAGTGTCACCACTGCTCCTCTGCACATACAGAAGAACGAAATTAATAATTGTAAAAAGGAGAAAGGGTCTGTTTCAGGACTAACCTCTTCTGTGTGAAAAATTCAAAAGGTGGGGTCATCAATCAACTCTTTTGTGGGTGAGGTATCATATTCAAACAACTCTAGTGTTGAATTTAAGTCACTATTGCCCAAGCGAAAATACTCTAAAAGAACTTTTTGAAAATTAATGGAACAGCCCTTTGCACTTAAATTACATAGATCAGTTTTTAAATGATACTTTCGCATTTATAAAGCAGTTATTAACAAGACCACAAAAAAATAGAAAAAAAAAAAGCAATGAAAATTTCCTACAGCTTTCTTATATTTTACAATAAACTCTCTGATTGTGGAACCATATAAGACATAAGAGAAAATTAAAACCCAATAAGTTATAGCTACATGTAAATTGGTTCCACTAGAAATCTGATTAACAATGAGAAGAGATTTTGAACAAAATTTGAGATGATTCTTTATTTTTGTTTTAGTGCCAAAAGATTTTTTTAAAAGTTCAACATTTGTCAAAACTTTTCTATCATGTAAAAAAAAAAACTACAATAGCTTCAATATGTTTTCTGTGAATTGAAACATATTTTCTTGTTGTGGAATAGTTACTAGCGTACTCAAAAACGAAATTATATGACAGAACTTACGAGGGTTTTAAAACAACACACGGCACAGAGTTTCCCAAAACATCGTTGGTCATTGCACAGACATATCGATTCTGAAGATAATAAAAAAGGAATCAGGAAATAAATTACAAAAGAGGTTAATCATATAATAAGTTATATAGTGGACTACTGGTATGTAGAAGTTTTGATGGGGGGGGGGGGGATGGGGAAGGGAAACACATTTTCCTACTCATCGCATAACATTTTCACCTTATCATCACGTAACCTTCACGAAAGTGGAATAATCTTGCTTAGGTATTTAAATATGACACGATAAAGTTGAAAAATCATTTCAGATGCTTTTGTTTCTCCTAAACTCAGGTTTTTTTTCATAGAGTCCTCTCTTCAGATCCCACACAGCTTCATCATCACTGAGTCAGGTTGATTATCGAGGAGCTAGTAGAAAGCTGGTCCTGCATTTCTGTGTGATTCTTAACAGCACCCGGTTAACCAGATCTGAAAACTTCTCTTCAATAATTTCTTCATGCAAGGCCACGCTAATTAAAAAAAAAAATTTATAAAGTTAGTATGAGCAAAACAGATATAAGGAAAATGTGGTAAAGAGATGGAAATATGGTAAAGAGATAACAGGGGTTAATGGGTGTACGAATCTTGATTTCAGAAAAGGCAACTCCTTAGAGTGAATAATGTGATAGGCTGAATGTTCTAATCTCGATCCCAGAAATGGCAACTCCTTAGAGAGAATAATGCCATAGATTGGGTGTTTCTTGATCTCAAAAAAGCTTACTTGCTCATGGAGCTATGTATCACAGAAAGTAAGGATGATAAAGTTGACATTGACCTACCAGTTTGCTAGGAAAGGATATTTAATCTGCTTTACAGAAATCTGAAATGTGCGAAACAGATCTCAAGACAAACTGACTGTAAAATCCATGACATGGAAAAAGTCTTTAAAGCAAGTCAGTAAATAGTGCGAGAAAACAGAAAAAAAATGTCGCTGCAAATGTGCACTAAATATTATTGTTATTATTTCATACAAGAGAAATCAAAGATTTTCATTAGATGAACATCTGATCAGGAATGAACGTATATCTAGCTGCAGTCATTTTTTTCTTCAATTAAGTTAAACATCTTGTGCGATACTTAAATAGCTTTTCAATCATGAAAATAATTCAATCAGGGGATGATAATGGTTACAGGACTGACCGTTTTTGAAATAAGGGATGTCTTATCATCTCGGTCTTTGATCGGGGTGAATTTGACTGGGATCAAATCTTTCAGCTTCAGGGGCTTTCCACTCATTGGGCATCGGACTTTTTCATCCTGGATAAAAATTTTGTAAAGATGAGACATTGCATTTCAATAAAAGTATTTTTATTTTAAGTGTGTAAGATATGGCCTACATATAGGATACGACTAAGGAAGGATAATATTCCCTTTCTTCAAACATTTCAGCCGCATGGACAATGGTCTAACCTGGCTAAATCCCCAACAAGATACACAAGATATATATTTAAAAACAAATTATCAGAAACTGGAAAAAATTGCTGGTTGGTTGTTTTTAATGCAAAATCCATTTAATGTAAAAGAAAAGACTGAAACTTGGCTGAATATCGAGGTTCTCTTACTTGATTCAATGTATTTCATTGCATAATAGGTAGGGTAACTTTTTTTTACAAACTAGAAATGACGTTGATACAAAAGGTCGTGATTCTGTCGTTTGTGATGGTGAACAAAGTATGTTAAGGCATATCAAAGGGAAAAAAAGGCTGTCCTAAAAAAACTCTCGCCTTGTATCCATCCAAAACTACTTCTGTTTAGTAGTTTTGAAAATTTTACCCAAAAAGACTCTACAATTTAAAAGAAATGAAGGAAAAACATAATTGAAAACCTGTCAGTTGTGATGGTGAACAAAATTTTGTCCTGCATCACTACAGACAAATTTTGAGTGCTACCGTTTCTATATCTCTACATCAATTCACTTAAAATTTGTGGCAAAGCATTATAATGCAGTTCAAGAAAATCGCAACATCACATCATTATGGCAGAATTGTTAATTTCTATATTATTTCTTAAAGTACTTTGTCCTCCATCACAACCGAAAGATTTAAGACGTTTTGTCAAATATAAATGGAATCAACACATAAATCCCATGTTTAACTCTTGAAAAAAATTGTATTTAGAAACTGCAAAAAGGAGATGAAATGAGTTTGTACGATTAGCATATCCTCAAAGGACCCAACCCTATAAATAAAAACTAAAAGACCTTAAGCCACCATTTAAACTATTTTCATCACACATTTTACTTATCTTGTAAATATTAGCAAAAAACATATGGGCAGAAGGTACAACAACTTAAAAATCGTTTTCTGACCACACAGAATAAAACAAAACTCTTATAAGAAGCAGTTTATATCTTACTGGCTTCTTCAGAACAGTAGCAGACGCTTGAGGGGTGAGCGAGGGGATCCAGAAGCTCGGAAGTTTCTTATCGCGCCCAGAATCCACATTTGAGATGCTACCCTGGCTTTTCTTCTCCTCCTCTGCCCTGTGCTCAGCTGTAGAAAGGTTTTGATTTGTTACAAAAGGGATAGTTAGTGTTTTGGCAATCACAATTGTTAGGACAAGCCAAATGCATATATATAGAGATGTAGTTACAAATATTTCTGTATACTTCTTACTTCAGTATTTCATGCAATTATAGGTTTAGTTGTATCTAAAGAAGAGAGAGAGGGATTTTAAGAGGCAGAAGTGAATAAGAAGAAGGAAGTAAGAAGAGCCATAAAGGGAGACAAAGCATTAGTTCAATGACAGATAAAAAGAACATATATATACAAGAGGAAAAGAATTAATACATAAAACTACAGTACAAATACATTTTCCATTGGAAAAAAGTCCTTTGACTAAGTTTGAGCCAGTTCTGAGTAAAAACTTAGAGATTCCTCTTTTTCTATACTTAGCTCAGTTACTTTATATATAAAAAAAAAAACGAAACTGAAATGTTGAAAATCTCAAATAGTTACCATATTTTTGACCAATGGGATTTGCTTCTTGCTGGGCAAACTCTTTTTTCTTTGTTTCTTGTTCTGCTGTAGCGAGCTCTTTTTGCTCTTTCTGAGGAAAAAAAGTCATAGACAATACTGCAACAAACAGGAAAGCTGTTCTATCTTATATACTGTGATATATACAAGCAAACTGCACTACTAACTCCATCCTAGGTGAACACTGATAATTTAATGAGATAGCATAAACTTTTTGAGCAAAGAAGCCGTCAATTTCCATTTTTAGGGCTTTTTTTTATTTTGTCTTTGTTTTCTGTTTGTTTGTTTTTCTTTATTTTTTTTCTTTCTTTCTTTTCTATTTTTTGGGGGACTTTTTGTTTAGAGGTAACTAAAATACAATAGTTGTATGAGGATTAGGTCTCAGGAGTAGGGCATGGCATAAAGCAATTCGGTTATCCAAATAATTGAAATTTTGGAGATTAATTGCTTTTCTGAATAAGCCCATTGGTAAGCGAATAAAGAACTGCTTAACACTAGAAGAGTCTTTAGAAGAAGAACCTGTGTGTCGCTCCAGGAAATATTCACTTCAAAAGAAAATCCCTCCTATCAAGAATCATTTCCCAAAAGAGTCATTTCTTTAGAGAGTCTGTATGCCTAGGTAGATCAAAAGTAGGGAGTTGAAACCACTGTTTAGCCTTGGGCAAGACAAAGTACAACAGCAAAAAAAAATAAAGTTATATATATATATAAGACTAAGAGGTTAAATTTGTACCAAAAACTACAAAGTGCCCAGAACTTTTAAATCTCTTAAATTTTTTAGCTATTACATAGGCCTACCTCTGCTTTTACTTTTTGTTTTTCATACTCCTTCAACTTTCGGGAAATTTCTTTCTTCTGATGAAGAATATTTGTTAATATTGCTTCCTTATCATATAAGTGGCCATCTTCCCTGAAAAAAAAACAACAAAAGCATGCATGAAATTCCATGTTTTTAAATTAAAATATTTTAGAGTAGATTTTCAAGTATGGCAAAGAAGAATATAACAGTCGTTAACTCTAAATCAAATCAAAGTTGTACACTGCACCACAACTACTAAAAGTGTTATCAGTTCAGAGCCGTGAAGTTCTTGAGTACAAAATGCATGTTTTGAACAATATAAATTATAATACTTCTATTTCTCATAAAGATTCCCTACACCAATTGTACAGAGAACTGTTGATTTTAGCATACTTTGAAAAACACCAAAGTTTTTAAATACGAAACTGAGTTGATTAGGAGTTAACTAGTATAAGTAAGATACATATCATTTATGAGAATACACTTTATATATGTCTTTATATGCGCTTTAATCGTTGACGGATAGAAACTTCTTTTTAATAAGATTTGGGTTATGAAGTATGGCTTACTCAGTTACTGTTGAACATTATCTCCAGAAAACAGAATTTGTTTTTCATATCGTTATAGCTTACAATAGGCATAGAAACTTCTTTACTATACAGTTTACAGTTTACTTTACGAAGCATTGCGAATTTTTAAATTAGAGCTGGTAAGAAGACACTTCTGATTCTAACGTCTATTGTTCCAAACTTGTTTTCTGACTTCACGAGCGGAACAATTATTACAATCTTGAAAAGTATGATGATTTACACAAATTAAGTTTAACAAAGTTCAGAAGTTGAAGTGAAAAGCAACATTAAAAGATCATGTGGCAATTTATTCACCATTGCCTCATAAATATAAATAATGTGTAACTTTGGTACAGCTAGCCTTTCACTCAGTGGCTAAATGTTAAAATTTGACCATGAAGGACTGAACATTTATCTTCAACTCACGTAATAACTGGTTCTTTACAAGGCTGTAAAGTTAAGGAGCAGCAGTCGAATTCCTGAAAATTATTAAAGATGAAAAATATGTAGATAGATTAGAGAGCAACAAATTTCCATTTAAAGTTTTTGGCTATTACTATTTAATGCAGATACCATTGTACAAAACATTTAAGATTTTCCAATCTTAACTTAAGTATAAAGAGGCATGAAGGCCAGTGTCTCCAAGCTCAGCAGTTATAAAGCAATAAAAATGACGCTTGCTGAATTTGGCTGTCCATCAAATAGATGTACCACTAAGTCAAGAAAATTTACCTAGAAATTATGGGTGCCTTAATGGTGTTTATCTGTTTGCTTTGACTTAAACTTAGTCTTGAAGTTAGATTACAACAGTCTGGCCACTAAAGCTGGGATCTGCTTGTATTTCTGCTGTCTTATAAGACACAAGCAGTTCCAGGCTTGGATGCTATAAGCAGGCTTACATTTTGCATCTTATATCTGAGCAGAAGCTGGAAGTCAACTCTGTTAGTATCTTACATTAAAATTATGATAAAAGCTCCTGTCAATTGCGCAGCCAATGCAAACCATGGAATCATGCAAGTCAGCCTGCCCAATCCAATCTAACAGTTGATCTCCGATCTAAGCCTATTGTATTGTGTGTACAGCTGAGTGGGAAATTCCATGAATCTGCTCAGGTTTTCTAGTCTGGCATTTCTCAGATGCAGTAATTTGGGCAGAAGTGTCAAGCGATAAAGTGAGGGGGGATGGGTGGGTAGGGTGCTAGGATCTTTTTGCCATTCACTACTAGATATCGCTTGGCGCTGCATTTGAATGTATTGATACAGTCTTGCATCTTATATAAGGCCGTCATTTTGCATATAATACTATTATAATTTATATTCAGGTCTTTTACAAAACAAATAAAGCAGCAAGCCGTATTGAATCGGTGACCCAGCTTTACTGGTAACCTGTCACTTTTTCACTTTAGTGGATATTCATTATTTGATCAATATTTAAGTTAGCTTAATTAGTTTAAAAGAGATTTTTGACTTTACATTGGTACATATTATGAACGAAGGATAAACTTATTTCTTTTCAAATTGTGTTTTGAAATTCAATTTCCTAAATCCATGGGACTGGGAGTGGAAGGTTAAGAGACAAGATGTATCAAGGGAAGCTTCCAAGGCAGGATTTGTGCATGGTGGTGCCACTATTTGTTTTAATTTGAAATTGATCTTTACATATGACATTTATCAGTAATAATAAAAATAATGATAATAATATTAATAATTTGAATATTTATATATGTATACCACATATAACGATTCTGTTTGCTCTATGCCGTTCACAAATGCTAATAAATACAATGACATTCACGATAACATAATAAAAACATTTTTAAAGCTTACCTAATGTGACAAATCAAAAGGAGTAACAGGTTTAAAATGAATACCCATAAGTATGCTTGCAGAAAGTGTTTAACTGTTTCTTTAACAGTTCTATTGATTTCGCTTCCCTGATGGTTAAACTTAAAGGGAGTGAGTTCAGGACAGTTGGTCCAAGGCAGAAAAACGAGCGTTGACCATAAAACTTGTAATTACTTGCAGTTTTGACTAGTTTCCTGTTATCTGCAGCCGATCTTATTCTTAATGCTCTTTTTGGGGTGTATCTTGAGTGATTCAGACAGCTAAGGCTGTTAAGGCATTTATAACAGATCAAGCAAAACATTATATGGTACTCAATAGCCTAGGAAGCCAAATGCAAATCATATAAGATTGGTAACTCTTGTTCTCTCTTTTTGCTTCGTGATCTGGCTGCAATGTGTTGGACAACATGAAGCCTTTGCATAAGATCTTTTGGAAGCCCTGCAAGTGCAAGCAGTGAGTTAGGCCTACTAGAGTTCAGTCTGGATATTACTAAAGATGCTACGAGAGTTTACTTTACAATCAAGAAAATTTCTCAGTAATGTTGGTTCTATTTAAAATAAAAAATAATGATGTGCACATTTATAATCATTGCAGTTTGTGCAGGGTTCCTTAATTTCTGTAAATTAAAGAGAATTTTAATTTGTAAGGTACACCAAGTTCAGGCTCAGCAAGCTAGGGTGGCGCTCCTGTGTGGATATCCCTTCCCTTTCAATTCTTAATTTTAAAATCGATGGTGCATTAAAATATATATAATTATAAAAATAATCTTACAGAATAATTAAATAGCCAACTTAATACCTAGAGCTGCCCAATCACTGTTTGGGGTAGCTGATCTAAAAAATGAGTAATCACTAAATTAGCAAAGCTCACTGGCAACAGCTAGCCTAGATATCACGTTTGTCAAGAACAGAAAGTAGATAGATCTAGAACTTAAATAACTTACTTTTACTGCATCTTTCCCAAAACGAATAGATTGGGAACCGAATCCAGACTGCTTTGTATCTTTTTTCCTCTCATGGTATGTGTAAACAGTGCCTGCTGTACAATTTCTACCATGGCGAGTCATTGTGATTGTAGACTTTCTCGCACTTCTTTGACTTGGTTGTTTCTATTCTGGTATCTAAATCTAGTCTCTAGTTTAGGTTATTAAACCTAACTTGTCTCAAGATGTGTGTCTTTCTTTAGCTTTCACAAGTTTTATCAAAGCATCCTCTTTTATTCCTTTCTAGAATAGATAGATTCTAAATCTATGTTGATCTATAGGAATTCTAGATTCTAGATCTAGATATAATATATTCTTTACTATTTATACGTCTATAGCCTATCTAGGCTAAACCAGATCTAGACTACTAAAATTAAAGATCTGTGCCGATCTAGAGAAGTCTAATGATGAGTATTTGATAAAGATCTAAAACTAATAAAAGCTTATCTTTCTACGAATAGATTCAGTCTAGGTTATAACGAGAATGTTTATAACTCTAAAAAGGAAATAGTAAAGAGGCCAAGAAAATAAGCTTAGTCTTCTCGTTCTGTAACAAGCCAAAACAAAGATCTGGCTGGCTGGCTAGCCTAGTTTCAGTTTAGACAACCGATCTAAAATAAATGCCAATTAAGAAGCGTTTTTTCACTCACATAATTATATTTGTTGGTCGAAACTTGGCTCCAACTTGTGATTTTAGACCTTATTGCAATAATTATTTAAGTTAAATTTTTAGTAATTTTTATTCATATTACATCTGGAAGATGGTTCATCGTAGTTTCTTTTTAATATTTTAATCCCTTTTTTATAGTTTCCTTTAAAAAACCTGGTTGTCATAAACCTTTTTCTACTGCTCGGAACTGCGCTTACGATTATTTGTGCAAATCACAGGAGTACACCGGTTCGCTACACCACTGGATTAAATAAAGTCTACAATAATAATTAATGTAGATCTAGATCTAGGTCTACAAATTTCGAGATCAAGAATTTACACTTTGTCAGTATCGTCTGCCAATCTTTGGAGAAGGCTGATAAACTGAAAGAATCAATACAGAATAAAGGAAAGATATTTTATTGGTTCTTTTCATGCTAGGTTTGGATCTCAATCTCTAGCCAGAGTCACTACTGCAGAGACCAGACTGTTTTGTTGCTACTGATTAACAATTACATCTCAGCTTAGATATAGCTTCTAGTCTAGTATTACTAATCTAGATCTAGATTCTAAAACTTTCACCGTTTTCAGGTTATAAGACTTCAGGAATCCCATGATTTCCAGGGACTGCCTTCAACAATCGTCCCTGATGGCCTACAAAAATGTTTATCAACTTTTAGGGGTGGCATTTATTGTCGGATTGGCATCTGGCCGTGCTTTGAAAGCTGATGAAGATGCCTCACCTCGAATAGGTAAAAAGATTTTTAATGAATTCTATGTTGTTTTCACCTAGATTCTAGAGTCTTATCTATATTTGTTATAATTTTATTTATAATTTGAAATTTCTCATCATTTAATAAAAAAAAAAAAGAAATGATTGATAAAAGGGAAAGACTTCCATACCGACGCGCCAGTGAAAGTAACGAAATGAAGGAAGTCTGTTTACAAAATGGCATCAGATATACACTTGCGTTGTCCCGAGTGGTGAAAGAAAATTCCATTTATATAAAAATACAACGCACTAGACCAATGTCCAGTGAATATTCATCCATTAACATTGGATTAGTCATATTGTAGCAGGTAACAAGTTTAAATCTAGTGCTTTAAATTAATTTCAAAGTGGCGCGTCGGTATGGAAGTGATTCAGATAAAAGTAATGTGCTGCATCACAATCAGTACATTTTCAATTTTGATTCTCTTTCGTTTCTTTAGGAAATCTGTAAGGTTTTTTATTGCATAGTCACGGTGTAATTTTAACTGAATCTAGTGTTATTGCCTTAAATTTAAAGCAGTCCCAGTTCCTTGCTGTCCATTAAAAATCATGACCTTGCTTTTCAGTCTCACCCTCATATTGACAGTCTTTATCCAATTGCTTTTTTATGACCAAGAAAACACTTCAAGTAAAATAGAATATATGTTTTTTTGTATTCACCCAAAATGATTTTTTATTTAAATTTTAAGGCTTAAACACCAGATGCAGATATAGGCCCTATGTTGTATGGTGTACACATGTCCTCAGATTTTGGCATTCCCCATGACATTTAGTCGTACTATAGATCATGTATGTCGTGTTTTGCACTGCGTTGGAAAGGGGCATTTATTTTTAAAAAACGCAGAGTCATCAAAAATCTGACATTATAATTGGAGTTCAGGTATGATTCAAAATGTATGAAAAATTCCACTCTTTTTAAAAAGCCATATATACCTCAAGTTTTAGTTCAGATATCTTGCTACCAAAGTGGATTTTACTCAGGAAAGACTAAGGAATTCATTCAGAAATGACGAGAATAGAATCTAAATTTAGATGAAAGGTTATAGGGTTTTCCTTCCCCACCCCCCACAGACACACACACAAAGTGACAAACTAACTTCTTTCTTATGACCATGCATAGCATCTGTTTCAGCAGGCATGGCCCAAGTGTTGAGAAGTGTTACTTATGTCAGTCAGTTTCATCGGCAGGAAAAATTTTTCTTTTTCATGATTCATTGAGTATGATTGACTGAAACCAAATCCTAAAACTAAAGATTAAGTTTTTATTAATATTAGCTCAGTTAAATTGTACTCAATTTAGTCAATTGATATGCAAATCCCCAACATGGCGAATGCCCCTCAGACAGGATGGGGGGCCTAGATAGCTCAGTTGGTAGTGGCTTTGCTCCGTGGCCAAGAGGTCGCGGGTTTGAAACACAGCCGAGCACAGTCCGGGCCCCTACTGGTTGGGTCGGTGTCAGTATAATGTGAGCGGCTGAGGCTAAGTCATGGTATCCCCGCTAGTCTCTGGGTGGCAGCCCGTAAATTGTCATTGGGACCCAAGCCCTGAGAGCACCTTTGAAGTGGAATTGGGCTTGTAAAAATACCCTTCAATCAATCAGACAGGATGATACTCCTTCTCAAGTGTCAAAAGCTTTTTTAAACTTCATTCTGTGTACAAAGTTTTTCTCCTTTAAAAGTGCACATTTCCCACAGCAATTTTCCATTCGTTTTGTGCATTTTTATACCCTGTTTCCCAGCTCTCTAGTCTCTGTTTTCACAATGGGAGTTTTGTGGTCATACTTGCTGGTAATTTTTTTTACCATTCTTAAATTTAAACTTGGTAAAAATTTGTTTCCTAATCATAGTTAGGCACGTTAATCCAATTTTTTCTCCCATTGTTATCAAAATTAATCAATATATATATTATAGTTATGAGTTTATAAAGAAGGTTGACAAACATATCTTTTAGTGCAGGTTTTAGATACAGTTGAATCTTCTTAAACTGAAATTTAGGGTACAACCTCCAAAGATCGTTTTGGTGTTACAACATGAGGATAATTCATAGAAGAACATAAAAAAGTCATCAAGGCATTAGTCTTTAGATCTAAAGCCATTAAAGGTTTGACCTAGTGTTCAGCAAATGTATATTCTCTTACTAGAAACGGATTTCACACTCACAGCAAATTGCATTCTTAAAATTGCACTTTTACCTTTCAGATCGCTTTGGTATGATTTATAAATATATATATACATTGTAGCCTAGTCCTTCCTTATTTTATGCAACACCGAGTTTCTCGCCGTCCGGTTAGTAGGTGCGTGGCAAGGGAGGACAAGGCTACAATCATACTTAATGTATTCAAAAGCTCCTTATACAAGTTGATCACTGTATTTCATGACATAAAAATCCTAGAATCTAATCTATCTAAATATATTTTTTTTAATCGGGTTTGAAACCCTGATGGGAGTTTTATAATTCATGTTATCACCTTTCTTAAAATCAGACCAGTCATTCATACAGATTATTTTTTTTTCTCAATCCTACTGATTTTCCCTTTTGGTGAGTGGCAGGCTGCTTAGAACTAATGTGTTGAATGAAAACAGAACGGCCAACTTAAAGACGGGTTGTTTGGACAAATGTTACAAATATAAATGTTGTTTATCACCAGAGCCAAAAAATGACACAATCGTAAAACAGAAGATGGTTACATTTATATAGATTTGTTTCACCTACCAAAGAGTTTAAAATTTTTTAAACTGACTAAATGAAATATCTTTCACTCTCTTTTATTCACTCTCATCCCTCTCTCTCTTTCTCCATCTCTCTCTCTCTCTCTCTCTCTCTCTCCCCCTCCCTCCTTTTTTGTTGTTCAAAATTATAACAATCAATAGATTGACCGATTATTGTTGGGTTTTAACATGTAGGCCGATTTAAGACTGTGACAAAATGTCGTGAAACTGTCGTTTTTTATGGGGGACAAATTACTTTCATACAGGAGATAAAAGTACTGTCATGATAATGATTTGATATTTTGATTTTTTTTAAATTGCATTTAAGAAATTTTAAATGAATTGGCCAAGAAATATAGAAAAGGTCACTTTCAAAATCTGACGATTGCGATGCAGGAGAAAATTTTTTTGTCCACCGTCACAACCGTCAGATTTTCAATTATGCTTTCCTGACATTTCTGTTTAATCACAAGGTCTTTTTAGACAATTTTTAACACTAGTAAACTTACATAGTTTGAGAAGGATAGGACAAGAGCTTTTTTTTTTAAATTGTAGCCTTATTTTCTTTGCTAGCAGCTATGCCTTAATAAAAATACTTTGTCCATCATCACAACCGACAGAGTTGCAATCTTCTGTCACAACCTCATTTGCATGTTTCTGTGTTGTCTTGGCAGGAAATTATCTTGTTAAGAAGTTTACTGTCCAGGTTAGTTAACTTTGCTACCAACATCGTCGTTAACAGACACCTTGCATTCGGACGTCGGTAACGTAAAACTGAACATTCCGTAGACAGCGCGGGTTTTACAGCAGACGATAATTGACTACCAGGCCCTTTGAACCCACTAGTATGTCTATTTTTAGATGCTCGTCCTGGATTTTCCCCTTGGTAGGTTTTGTCCTCCTGTGTTGCATGCCTATTAGTATACGCATGGCCTCTACTGTTTATAAAGTATTCGAATCGCCGATAAAACGACGTTTTAGCGCTGTGCTCGCTTGCTTTAGTTGACCCTGTTTTACGATGCTCTCGCCATTTGCATTCAACGATAGTCGTAAATACTAAAATACGCGTTACCGTTTGTTTTTCTGCTGTACAGCTGTGTGTAGTCTTATAATACCGACATTTTGTGCCTTGACCCTTTGAGACAAGATCCGTCGTAGTAAGTTCGTCTTATAAATTGAATTGCAAAAATGCAAGTCTAGAATTTAGCACGAAGCTCAGCGAAGAATCGAATTCCTAAACCCACCATGTGTAATAAAATTACATGTATAAGAAAAATGGTTGAAAAACGTGATGTTAGGATGAAGTTTAATTTAGGCCATGTGTGGTTGGGTTTTTTTTGTTTTTGTTTCTTTCTTTCTTCTCAAGTTACAGCTTTGAGAGCATAATAGTGGATTAGGCGCGATATAAAAGTGTTTTGTACTTAACTTTACAATACATCCTTAATTAACGAACAGTGTAATTCAAAATAAGCTTCCCTCTACAAACCCCAAAAGGAAATGATAATGTATCTTGCGATATTAAGAGCAGTGTTGCCCATCTGTCGCAACCTCGCGTGCAATCTTCACTTTTAGCACAGTTTTATAATATTGTCACGGTTAATCCCCACGGGCT
>BMAT01001321.1:57587-68603 GCA_019649035.1 Elysia marginata | reverse complement strand
AAACAACAACACTGACAAGGGAGGCCGTTGAAAATAATAAGACTGGTCGAGTTTGTTCTCACAAACAAAGTAGGCCTACAATGTACAGTGGAATCCTATTAGAGTCAACACCTTGATAAGAAACTCATGCTTAATAAAGTGAACTTTGCTTGACAGCCCCGTTTTGTACATGTATTTCTTCATATTTTTGTAATGGTTACAGTAAATTTTCGCTTAAAGGCAACACATTTTTTATTATCCCAAGGTGTTGACTTTATCAGGATTCCATTGAAATTGAAAACTTTCAGTTAGAAATACAGTGGAATCCATTTAAAATCAACACCTTTAAAGGAAACTCTTGCTTATTTTCAACCCTGTTTTGCAGTCCCATTTTGTATTTCTTTGTTATATTTTTTTGTAATAGTTAAAGCCAACTTTCGATTAAAGTCAAATCATTTTTTAGTCCCGAGGTGTTGACTTTATCAGGATTCCACTGTACATATAATTTCTTTCTTCTGGAAAAACCCTGACCTACAGTTTTCTTAAGAATAAGATAGCTCCCTCCCCGGCGAGTCCCATCAACCCCACTTCCTGCCACTCACTTCAGCCACACCATGTAATGAATAAACAAGAGCAAGCTTTAAAAATATATACATGTATATAACATGGAACCAAATCGGATTATAAAACGAGCAATAGAAGTCTGTGTGAATAATCACTTTTCTACTCTTATTGCGCGAATCATTAAGGGGGAAACGGTAGATGTTTCGTCTTTGAAGTTTATTGTAGACTCAAATTCATGGATAACACTAACAGGAATCTGTTTGATGATAGTACACGTATTTTTCCTTTGTCAACAAGCGTTTTAGTTAACTCGAAGTTCTGATATCTCGAACTGAATTATCTGTTCCCAAGCATTTTTATATAAGCAGGCTTCACTGTACATTACTGATGCAAGTACTTCATGTTTGTGAAAAGTCCAACAACTTTACAACACTCTTGTCAGTCAGCTTGGCATTTAGGACGAGGTTTTCCTTCACTTTTCCAACTTCAAGTACATTTCGCTCTAACTATGGTGGAATCCGCTTAAGATAAACCCTGCTTAGGATGAAATTTGGGTTAAGATAAACTAGAGTTTTGGTTTCTTTCCTTTTTTGATTCTTTATAATGTCCATGCTTCATATAAACTTTGGATAAAACAAGCTTTTTAGTCAAGCCCGGGGGNGTATCTCAAGCGGATTCCACTGTAGAACTTTTTTCACATTAAAACATAGTTATCTCCCATTTCAGTTTTTGTCCATGTATTGGAAATTTGGTATGCGGGTGTCTTTGATTGTGACGAATTAAAAATGTACACTTTAAAAAAAAAAAAAGCTTAGCTTTAAAGAACATTTGAAAAAGGTTTAAAGACTGTTTGTATTTAGAAACCAGTTTTAGTTTTTACTACTACAGTACTACTAGTGGACTGCATTTTTCCTATACCGGCACACACACCTTTGTGCGGTTGCCTTAAGGTAAGGTTAAACTGGCAAATAGAAATTGCTACCTGGCACTGCAAAGCTATGGGTTTGTGGAAAGGTTGAGGTGAAAAAATGTGATTGAAGTGGTTTTTTTTCTAAGATTTCAACCAAATTTTCTAGAAAAAATAATAAAAATGGTTATTTTTAGGGTCTCCGCAGGAAAAAAAGCACAACGCAAATGTCAAGATATCTCAAAAAGTTTTAGTCCAATCTTCTTTTAACTTTGGCATGATGTTATTTTGCTAATGGTCTAGAAAGTAAGCTAAAATCTTAGAGATATTCATAGCACTACATTATTTATACCCCCAACAACTATCAGTTACAAATGTTGAAAAAATTTTTAGGGGTAGGGGTATCTTTTTCCCACATAACTTACAAAATATTTATAATACACACTTAGTTCTAGTCTGTTATCTTCATCATAAGTTACAAAACAAGTATACAAAGTTTTGTGTCAATAGCTAGAAAACTTTTTGAGATATCATGACAAAACCCCATTAAATTTTGCGAAAAACCAGAAATGGAGAAATTTAAAGTAAATAAAAAAATAAAAACTATTATTCATTACTATCTTGGTAATTTTGAAAATTAAAAAAAAAATACTTCTAATTTTCGTATTGACCTAATTTTTTCACCAAAATTACCAGAAAACCATAAAGTTTCACAACAACTAAAAATTGTGCACACACTGTCAGGTCTGAAAATTGATGTTTTTTACCAGTTAAACCTTACCTTAACTGTGTCTGACTTGGCGTAATAGCACTCGGGATGCTCCAAACTTTTCTGTGTCAATTCTGCATGCCTACACTACTCTCATGCTGGTGTCTCTACATGTAATTGTTTGCAATGCTCCCAAACAAACTCCCACCCGCACCCTATTATAAGCCCTTTTGTAAGAACAGAGTTTTTGTGCATATATCACTGTTTCCTACAATTAAAATGCATATACAATAAGATGTAGACAGTTCGTGATTCTATTTCTAATATCTCAGGATTACATATTACTAAAAGATTTCAGTGCTTAACCAGCGGTTTAGGACGATATATAATTATTATAAACATATGGTAGAAAAGTCTTGAGTTGCGCCTTTTATTATATTATATATATATATATATATATGTACTATAAATATAATGTAGATTAATCTTGTCAAAGTTCATGGGTAAATTTCTGTTTTGTTTTTTTTTTCACTACAAGCATAAGTAGGATTAGACTTTTTTAAAGCTTACAGTCTACATGTAGATTAAAAAATGCATACATTGCGCAGTTGATTTCTCTTTTTGCAATAAAAAATATGTGTAATCAAGTTATAACTGTGCTCTTCACAGTATATATATATAAGAGGTAATTAATTATTGTTTATTCCGCACGAGTAGAAGCTACAGTGGAGTTCACTTATTTCAAACTGTTAATAACTCAAATTTATGTATAAACTATAGTTGGAATCTTTTTGATGATCCCAACTAGTACACGTATTCTTTTTTGTCAATAAGCTTTTAACTCGAAATTCTGATATCTTGAACTGAATTATGTGTTCCTAAGCACTTTGAAATAAGCAGGCTTCACTGTACATTACTGATGCAAGTAATTTATCGATTCTTAACTGTTTTAGCCCTTGATGAGGTTGTCTTCACAAGGCAACCCTATTAACAGCACCATGAGATTTCTTGTTTAGCATAAAAGTCTACTTTATTAAGTCTTGTTTATTAAACAATATTGCATAATTATGTATCATATAGTTGCAGAGATACAGACAAGTTTATACCAAAGACAAAAGACACACAATGTAAACACAATCAAAATTAGGAAAATTGTAGAAAGGTTGCAAAATCAAAGTACTTTGTAATACTATAGTACTGTTTTCCACATCCAATAAACCATTCAAAACATAGGTGTGTAGATTGTCCAAAGCTTTGAAAACTAGGGAAAAAACTTTTTTCGCATTCCAATGAAAGAGAGCATTTCATTGCACAGCTTATTTATACATGTATATTTTACATATTAAAATATTGATAATCCATTGACTTCATAAATGGTTACACCTGCAGGTTTAAAAAAAAAAACCCTTGAATACTACATGTACTTCATCTTCTAATCCACCAAATACATTTACTCAAAGTAAAATAGGTAGAATATTATTATATTGATGATGGGCAGTATACTAGCATACTCCCTAACAGAGCATGTTACATAAATTGGCTAAAAACACTAAATTGCGACTGCCTTGAAACCTTCATTTTGCTAAAAAATGTGCTTTATAAAAGGATTGGTAGAACTGACCCAGATATGTAAAAAGGACCTGGTCTCGGTCACCCTCTTGGCCTAGTTTAACTTTGTAAAAATTACCTGTAATTGTAATTATAAATTTTATAACAAAGAAATCCAACTACATGTATTTGGTTAGGAGAAATATGTCATGCAAAATTGTTTGCTTTACGTTTTCATGAGATGTATTCATCCACAACTAGACACAATTACATAACTTGATGTAGAAACTAGAAATGTATTTATGTAGAAATAAAGTCCAGTCATCAACTATTTCGAAGGAAAGAAATTAAATGCAATTTACATGACAATAAATAATTCAATGTGATACCCTTGTTGGTTTCATTTAAAAATTCACAAACTAAAAGAAAAACCTTATAGACAACATCATGTTATATACATGCCATTTTCATTCACAAACCAAAAATAAAAATCAATAAACATTTCCTTATGTACGCCTACATTCATAAAACATTGTCATGACGATTAATCTAACAGTAACAATCATAGGTTTTGAACAATTAGTTTGAGGTAAATAGCAAAAGTCCAATAAAACAGTCCTGAGCATACATGTGTTTCTAAAAAAAATTTTTTTCAAATGTTTACCAGGAGTGGTCTCTTGCTTTAACAGAGCACTCATGAATAAATAAAAATTAAATATGTTTGGTCCACCACCAAAGGCAAGTTCATGATTTTACATATTTACCCCAGCAGACCCATACACACCAGAACAAATTCAACTCATATTTCAGAGCATTACAGTATGGCAGCCTGTTACTCGCTCAAATACTAATATTCAACGAATTTCAAGCACTGCCTTTATCCAGGTACCCATTTTACAGGTGGGTGGAATGGGGAAAGTTAGGGTAAATTGCTGTCCCAGGGGCAATTGCAACATGACATAGTCAGGAATCGAACCTGCAATCCTTCTATAACAGGGGAAGCATGAGGGATACAAACACAATAACACTTAATAGTAAAAGTAGACCGATCCAACATAAATCCACCAAAGGGAAGTTATTCACAAATGTCATTCTGCATGCTCCATCAACCCCTCCCCCCCTTAACTGCTAGATAATGGGCATGTATACTGTATATGTACCTGTGACAAAAGGTTGTGTGACGTTTTGCGAGTAAAGTCGTGTCAGGCTTTGAGGTTGAATAAAATGTTTCAGAAATAAAACTATGTCAAATAATCTTGCTTGAAATATATAACGGCTTGAAAGCAACTTTTTGAACACAAATAATTTTTACCGAACACAATATTGAGAGCTCAAAATCCATTACGTCGCAAGTGATTCTGACATGAAAAAAGTCACACTTTTTAAGTCATGGGTGCTTCTGACATGAATTTAAAGAAGTGGGAACTTTGTATGGATGATGCACGTCTTGAGAGTATATATACGTGTAATATTTTAGTTTTGACATCAATAAATCCACTGCTTTCTGCTAGAATTATTAGAATTAAATGGGACCTTTTCAAAATTAATATGAAATGTTCACTAAGTAAAATAATTCTGCACCAAAAGTTGTCTTTTACGTAAAACGACCTTTTGTCACAGTACACACCATTAGGAAACAAAAAAAAATTCCAGAGGAAAATGCGTATTCACTTAAAGTCAACACCTTTAAGGGAAACTCTTGCTTAAAGTCAATACTGTTTTGCAGTCCCATTTTGTATTTCTTTACATCTTTGTTATGGTTACAGTCCACTCTTGCTTAAAATCAGCACATTTTTTTGGCCACGAGATGTTGAATTTATCAGGATTCCTCTGTATTTATCCTGGACTGTTTGATACTTAAAAGTAAGAACATTTTCAAGGCCGCTCAGAATCAGTGTTGTCAAGCCTGTGCAGACAAGCAAGATTGACTGATGAGCACATTATCAGCTAAAATTTTTTTTAAAAGTTAATGTTTATCCACAGTACAAGCAGGAAATAGTTTTACTGTATTCGTCATGATAAAAACTAAATTTAACATGTTTCCTTGTGTGTAAATTAAATCCTCTTGATTTAAAACTGTTGCCCATTCCCAAGCGATTTAAATTAAAAGAGGTGTCCATGGTAACTTGATTGCAAGTCTAATAATAATAATGATAATAATGACATGTTTTTCTTTTCTTGCTTTTAACTGGCAACTAAAATCATTAAATGATTAGGTTTTAAAAATTTAATTATTTTTAAAAAAATGTCATTAGTCAAGTAACAACAAAGTCTAACAAGCAGCTGTTCCATTCATTCAAATGACATGTAACCACTTCACATGCTAAAGGACTAGTTGTGGACCAACTGTAGATCATAGTTATCACACATTGTTTGATGAACTGTTCTTGATTTTAAAAAAACGTGACTAGGAGATCTCCAATGATGTAAACACAACACATGACACATCACTAGGTGCAAAAACGTACATTTTTAACCCGTAGGGTTAAGCTATGTAACCCATGGATAAGTAATTGTCTCAAATCCAAAGCGAATGAGTCGGATGTTGGAAATTCTATTTATATAAGAAAACGCCTGGTAAAGGTCTATTTTTTTCTTCTTTTTCTCTATATTTTATCACAACAAAGATGTTTATATATAGACCTTCCCTAAAAATACAGATAATTTTAATAAAATTTTGATGCTTAGAAGCTTAGAGAAATACCTTACAAGTTCAAAACAACAACGCCTTTTAGGTGAAAATTATGACATCCAACTCAGTCAAACAGGGCGCGAGACAATTTTCTTTTCATTTTTAAAAGTCTACATTCACAACTACTACAAAAAGTCCAATATAGCAAAAGATTGCTAATCTTTGGCAGTTGAAAATACAGTGTTTATATCATCTAATAATGTAGTCAGTATGCTTTTTTTTATATAAAAAAATAACTTCAAGAAAAATTCATGAATATTTCTAAAGTATCAATTATATTTTATACAAAACTTCTAGTTCTTCCTCCCACAATGTATTCTAATCATTCTTCGTGAAACAATAGTTGAATACTTATTGGCTTGAATTACACTACAAGCTTTCCTCTGACTGACTGCCTGCAAAAACTAATGGCATTTCATTTTCAGATGATTCTATTATGTAGTCAGACAATTACAGTTGAAACTCTCAAAATACAAGTCTGATATACATCCAAAATTCTCATCATTTGAAGTCTTCTTATACTGTTTCTTATCAGTCTTTTCATTTGTTTATTTTGAATCATTTACTCAATTACTGTAATCAATTTAAAATTAAAAAGCTCAAATCTCTTTGTTTAGAGTCTCGGCATGAATGGTATAAACAATCAGTCTTAACTCAAAAGTTATCAGTTTACAGCAACAAACACATAAATTTCTTTGGACATAATTAAATTAATTCAACTCATATAATAATAATTTGTGTCCCCTCATTGCACTGTATATCTGTATTCACTTGAATAAAAAGTTCTTATTGGTGTGATTCCAATGGGCTACAAAAACATTAAAATCAAGCAGTGGTAAATATTTTAAAATCCAGTTCAGTTTTAGAAAAATATTAAAGATGCTCAACCAATTCTAGGGTCAATGCACACTATTATGAAACTACCAAACCATTTTTTTAATGACACAATGAATATGTTTTGATTTTTTCTTTTTTAAACACTTCATTATGTTTTTTAATTCATGTATTTCCTTAAATCTTTATAATTATTGTCGAAACTAAAGCATAAACCTAAGGCTTTAATAGAGGGATAAAAGGCATGATTAGTGCATATTGCAGAGAAAACTGAATTTATAATTATATCGATCTAAGCAGTGAATTTGCAAAAGATATTTTGGCAGTAACTATTACTACTACAAGCATTATATTGTGGTCATAAAATTAGCATAAACTTTCCATTTCTTGCCACCTGAAAATATTATTACAGTATCCAGTTATAATGCAAACGAAGTATGAAAAGCAGCCACAGCAGTTTACAATGTCAAGGTAAAAATCTCCATTATGGCCTTCCTTACTTCTCTTTCAAGTAGTAATTCTAGCGACTGTGTCGTAATTTTCAGAAAGCCTCCATAGGCAGAAAAACAAACTTCATGACTCAAACAAACCCATAAAACAAACCAATACATTCACTTGTTACAAACTCTTGAACATGAATTTAAAATACTGTATAATGATAGAACCATGAATGAAAACCTGCAAAGTTCTGCTGCTCCAAGGCAAACTGACGCATTGAAAAGTAAAGTCAAGAGAGTTTTTATATATATAGCGCCTAATCCACTAATATACTCTAAGCCCTTTACATGAGTTTTCTGACAGGCCATTAACAACCAATTCACCTTCGAAACTAACAGAGGAGCAGCAAATAATGAGCATCACTCTAGCACACTGCCTATAGTCGGGTACTCCTTTAACGCATGAGTGAGGCAGAGAAATGTGTGTAAATAGCCTTTCTCAAGGAATAAACTTCGCGCCGCCAAAAGCAAGACTCGAACCCACGACCTCTCTGTCCAAAAGCCCAGCGTTTACCAATAAACCACGACGCCACACAATATATGTATGTAAAAAAATCATTGTTTTTGCAGCATTTTATGAAACAAATGTTCATATCCATTCTGCTTCTTCTGTCAAAGGCAGGGAGACGTATGTTTACTACAAATAGGATATTGGGAATGAGTATAGAATGCAAAATTATGGGTCTTGCACGAACACAACTGGATTCAAAGAGAGAGTTTTTTCAAAAGCAACGATAATTTGCGCTCTTATCTCATTCCCAATTTCACTTTGGCAAGTTTATAGATATAGTTTGTTTAAGGGCAATAAAGAAAATATTGAAGTTTTTTGCAATTTATTGAAAACCAGAAAGTGAAGATACATCGCTTTGCCTTTGCACAACAATATTGGTGATAATCAAGGGAATGCACTGTTTAAAAAAAATGGCAAAAGTCTCGTAACTAAATCTTGGCCAAAAACAAAAAATCAACAGCGACTTTCATATAAAACAAGTGTTTATAAACAAAAATGCTTGACTAGTGTTGGTTAATGAAGTGTGAAGTGAAGCTGTAAACCTCTGTGAATTGCACTCCACACACAGTACATTGCCAGGGGTTCTCACTGGAGTGGAGACCCATGTGCATTAGATACATGGCCCTCTGGAAGAACATGATATTACAATGCTCACACAGAAAGGCTGTCTGGGTTTGTGAGCTTTTGGTTTGTGTCGACCCAGCTGAGCTACTGCAGGAATTATCTTCTTTTTCTGGGCTTCTTGCTCTTTTTGGCATGGGTGGCGCAAGGCGTACTTGGCCTGCACCACCAGTATTGTTTGGACCCACAGCCTCCGGTAAATGTGAGGTGTTATCTCGGAAATGATTCCGTTTCCTGCTTTGCCCCCCATACAAATGTTGTGAAATTGGATTGAAATCAGGGTTGTAGAGAGACCTTGAGCTCTGAATTTGTGGGCTTGACATGGGCATGTTAGAGAAGTTTGGGCTTATGACCGGGCCATGGCCATGTTTGAAGGGCTTTTCCTCAAAAAACTTGCCAGGCGCCATGCCAGGTCCTGGGTACATCTGTGAGTGTGAAGGGTGCTCATCATCTGATGGTTGGCTATCTCCTCCCCCAGCAGGGCCAGTCGCAGACGAAAATGAGATAGGTAGGTCATCCTCTGGGGAGTCTTCCAGTTCCACAGTCTTGTCATCAGATTCAGAGGTGGTACGTGGCAGAAAGTGACTAGTGCCAGGAGGGGATAACATTTCTTGTTTCACAAAACCTGGCGCCACGTGAGCATGGCCTGGCAAATGAAGGCCAGTCATTCCTTCAGCTCCTAGCTGAGGCAGAAAGGTAGCACCATCTACCTCTGCTAGACGACTGTTCACCTTTGAGCTATCACTAGAG
Source organism: Elysia marginata (assembly GCA_019649035.1). Classification (NCBI taxonomy): domain Eukaryota; kingdom Metazoa; phylum Mollusca; class Gastropoda; family Plakobranchidae; genus Elysia; species Elysia marginata. The sequence continues at coordinate 58,991 of BMAT01001321.1, read as the reverse complement.
TTGTTTTCCTCACTGCTTTCAACCCTTGTGGAACTAGGCTGTTTTGTTTCTACGTCCACTGGCTTAAGCATTGTGGAGTCCACCATCATCCCATGGATGGTGTGAAGGTGCTTCTTTAGATCCTGTTTACGTTTGGCTGCATAGTCACACATAGCACACACCCACGGTCTGCTGTCCGAATGCACTGCCTGATGATTCAAGAGACTGTTCCTAAATGCTGTGCGGAAATCGCACAAGTGACACACATACAGTTTATTGGCCTCATCCATCATAGGACGTGATGCAAAATCGATGCCTTGAGAAGGGTCTGGTTTTGCATCATAGCAGAACATGGGTATATCAGATTGCCTTGAGCTTGGATCTGAGTCTTTTGATCTCAACTGAGGATCTCTTGTATCATTACCACTCTTTTCAGCCATGGTTGGTGGGGGGTTTTAATTGTTTATAACAAAACTTGCTCCAATTCTGTCCTTACTCTCATCTATGAAGTATCACCTAATGTAAACAAATCCAGCTGCAAAGCAAAAGAAAACAAAAATGTATTAATTTATAACAGTTATGACATAGCAGCTTTTGGTCTTATCAAGACTTGAAAAGACCATGCTAATCTTCTTTGTTACATGATTGAAAAACTGTCAGCTGCGTTGGTGGAGAAAACTTTTTGTCATGCACCATCATCTTTTGAAAGTGACCATTAATTTCTGTATAAAATTGGTCAAATTCAATCACATTTATGACAAAGCGTAAGTGCAATTTAAGAGAGCCATTTCATTAAATTTTTATACAGCACTGTTGTTATTTTCTATGTTGCATGCAAAAATACTAAGTCATAGTCTCATGTAAACTGTTATTGTTAAAAAAATTAAAATTTTTAAATTAAATACTGGAACAAAGAAATTGCTCTACAGTACTCAGTAGGCATGTTTTAAGTTATTATTATTTTATATTGCATACAAACATACAAACTAACATAGCCATTCATAGTTGAAGCTGCACGACAAATTGAATAAGGTTACAAGTGATTCTGTTGCTTGAGATGATGGATTTAAAAAGCACTTTAATATTAAATGTGAAGAAAGATTGAAGCAAAATGAGCCTAAGCAACTTTTGAAGGGCTGTCTATTTTAAATTACTACCACATGGTTTATTGCTGTATAGCACAGGCTGAAAAGACCACACTAATGCGGACTAAATAGGCGTATGAAACAAAAGAAAATCAAAATTTAAAACCTATAGGTTGTAATGCAAAACAAATTTTCCTGTAGAGTATCTAGTTCTAACTGGTACATCAACACTCTGTGACATTTGACACTTTGTCCATCACACGGCGACGAAACACTCAACTTTTAGTTCACATGTACAGCCACTCAGCGAAAGCCCATTAACGACGCCCGCGAGGTCAAG
>BMAT01001318.1:5125-21439 GCA_019649035.1 Elysia marginata | reverse complement strand
CAGTAGTATCCGGTTAAACGCACCGCACTTGGGAGGCTCAAATAGCATGCATTTATAGAAAGTAGTAAAAATTACTAGATCTATTTACTTCCCTTTAAATTAAAACGAGAGAATAAAAACCAAATTGTTTCCCTGGACCATACAAATTGAAAAGGTATAGACAAGAACATCATGACATGTTTGTCTTGTAATCTAGGGGTGTATCACCTGTATGTGAGCTGATTTGGCTTAGCAATTATCGCATTGCAATTTGTTGAGCAAATGGGGGGAGGGGGGAGGCGTGGTCGAGCTGAACACTACAAGAGCTAACCTAAAATAGGCTAGTCTACAACAGTTTACATTACTTGTCAGTGCAGTATGGGTGAAGTGCACGCTGCATCATGATATCGCTTGTTGTGCTCTTAGGTCTACACAAACCATCCCCATGCGACAGGCCTTTGTCCACCCTTTACCCTCCATGCCTCCCTCTTCCGGCCCCTGCCCCCAAGCCTTCCCAACCCAAAACGTGAAAATATAGCATGTTAGTGGTGACAGGAAGTTGAGAATCCTGTTGAGTGATTCTGGCTTTTTCCACACGTCTCAGTGGTTGCCTGATCCAATAATTTTTACTGATTTCATAATTCATAGCGTGCGTTTAAATGATGTTGCATGTGTTTAGGGTATACTGATCATATAGAAAAAAAACGGTCATAGCGATTGGGCCTTAGTTAAACCATAGTGTGCATTTATCTGACACACGTTTAACCAGATACTACTGTACTAAGCTTTGGGCCGAATTTGACATTGATTAGCAGATGTTTAATTTTCTTGAAAATAGACCATTTTTTATGTCCTCTTTGAAATGCGAAACAATTGCACTAAAACGGACTTAATTTTTTATTTTTTGAAAACAATCATATAAAACCAATATTTTTCGATACATTAAGCTTCTAAAACCTTTCCTCTGTGAGACTGAGACTCATGGTTTGATTAATATTATTTCTGTTCAAATTATGTTTTCACCAATTTTTGTACCCTTGTCTCAAATGGACTAAAATTTGGGAACTGCTCATACATGTGCATGACAAAACAGAAAGAAAAAAAATTACGTAAGTGGCTTGAATAATTGGACTGGAATACATGTATTTCCATTATTTTAATATTCCTGGAATTCTTTTCCAGAAACGTTTGTACCATTGGTTGATGGGAACTGAGAGAGTAATGATTGCACAAAATGATCTGAGACAAAATTAGTGCGACCATGTAGTAATTAACTTTTGAGATATGATCAAGGCAAATTGTCAGAGAAATTTATGCAAACATCTGGCAACACACTATCTCTTGACACTTTTTTGCTAAAGCAGTAAGGACAGACCAATATCAAGATGAACTCGCCATATCTAGTTACAAAAATGTGAAGTATACCAATGAAAATGGGTCTTAATTGAAATAATTCCACTCTCAGTCTCTGTTTATCACCAGAAATGTAAAAGTTACAAAAAACTTCCAAAAAAAGCTGATAAAGGCAAGAACTTGATCTTGTTGCAACAATTTTTTTCCTATTTAAAAAGTTTTCCCTACTTCTAGACAAAGGTTTTCCATGTGATTTCTGATAACTCTTTCACATTCAAAAGTAATAAAGCTAGTCTTGTTAATTTATTAATCAAAACAAAGTTTATGATGATCATTATATTCTCTGATGACTGACAAAAAAAATGTTTTGGCATTTCGAGGACTCTGGCAGAGTTCAAAGAAACCTGATTATAAAATAATGTCAAATATATTATTTCTCGTCTAATACTATAGTGATAACTGATTTCTTTATGCAAAAGTTCTAAAAAAATTGGGCTCTAATAAAGTTTAATGAACAGTACTGATTTTTAAAAAGAACAGTTCCTAAGTTACAAAACACAAAAAAACAAACAATAGCAACAACAAAAATTAGGACAAAAATTAATTGCCTTGGTTGTGCTATGTGGTACATTCGTTATTTATTCAGAGCATGAAATCAGGGTTAACTGATAGTTTTCAACACCACATGAAAATATCACAGAACGATTGTTGGAAAATGCTTGAGTCGGTGATTTTGTTACCAATACAATTCAGACCACAGTTCATACCTGCGGTAACGATTTTCATGAAAGTGAGACGAGAGAATTTTGCTTGTGGTTCATAAAAAAAAAAAAAAACCCTGATCATTCACAAATTACAGTGGTATCATACAATCTTTTAAAATGCCACTTGTTTATTTCAGTATAAATACAGTGAAATCCTGATAAAGTCAACACTTTGGGACGGAAAAAATGTGTTGACTTTAAACAAGAGTTGAATTTAACCATAACAAAAATATAGAGAAATAGAAAATGGGACTGCAAAACAGAGTTGACTTTAAGCAAGAGTTTCCCTAAAAGATGTTGACTTTATGTAGATTCCATTGTATCAATTATCATGCTAAAGTTATGGTTTACAGAGTGAAGTTGAAGAAGGGACAAATTCATTAATGATGATATGCTGTAAAATTGTACTCTGCAGTATTCTTGTATTCACATTCAAAAATTTTGCTATGCCGTTAGTTTTGACACTAAAAGCATAAAATAAGAAGAGAATGGGGAAGAAAAAAAAGACAAAGATTAAGGATTTGGGCAGAAAAATAAAATAAACCAGGAACACCTAGGGATTGTGTGATGGAACTAAAGTATAAATTGTAATTTAGTTACACAAGACTGAAAACAATTGTTGACTTTAATAGAAAAAAAAAACCTAAACAACATAGGCCTACAGTGGAAACCTCATAATTCAAATTGCTTGGGAATGGCCTAAAACTTCGAATTATGAGACTTCTAATTATAAAAAGGGGGCTTAACTGATCCCCAATAGTGTCTAACAGTAACAGTATTATGCAATATGTATTAAAAAAGGGTAGTGTGTTTTTATTATTTTAATGAGTTTGATTTCATACTTGTAGTCGTACTTAAAGACGACATTTAAAAAAACAATATAAAAAAGAAAAGCTATGAATTAGGCTGGTCTGAAGTTGAAACAGCAAAAATGAAAACTGAAACACAGTGGGATAAGAATTAAGACATGTGGTTAATTGTAGTTTGTACCAGTGCCAAAGCAACAAGTGAAGTGATAATTGTGCGTCAGATACTAGATACTAATACTGTAATAGACCACAATCAAACGTCCTAAACACCCATCCCTAATTGTCCTCCCCCACCTTGCACATTTTGATAGCTGTACATTTAATTGCATGAAACAATGAATAATTCGTAGAGCAGCAGCAAAAACAACAACAAAAAAAAAAACCTAAATAATTTTAATTGGGACTAAAATTAAATAGAAGAAACACAGTTGGGACTAAAAATTAGTACTTAGTAGGAAAGCAATTTTTGGAAATATCTTTTCCTTTTTATTTCCCATTGATTAAATAAAAAAGCTTTGTCAATCAAATCAACCAAAACCATGATGTTGTGTGAAAAGCTATGCCTTGAAATACAAACAACAGCCTTCAATAATACTTCTTACAGATTGTCCATCATAGCATCTAAAAAAGAAACCATTCAAAACAAATACATGCAAGCGCTATCTTCGTATTTCACTTAAGTTTGTGGGCCTAAATTTATGAGCAAGTACTAACAAAGAGGTTTAGGTATCTAGGTTTCAATTGTATACAATAAAACACAATACGTAACCTCACTAATCTGAATTTTCAGAAGCTATTTATGGTATCAAGTTCAATGATGCATTTCCAATATCGTTTGAGTTTTCAAATAACTATGAAACACAATTAGTATCCACTTGAAGCACATCATATATACAATATTCAAAGCCAATTAAATATTAAACTGATTTAAAATTAAAGAAACCAAGATTTTTTTATCCAGGCGTTCAATGAGAACTAACAAGTACCGATATCAAGCAGGGTAGAAAAAATTCTAAGCTTTAAAAACAAAAAAATCACCAAGTCTGAGAAAAATATACTTCAAAATATCACACTTGTAAATTACTTGTAACAGGTGCACCCTTTCTCTTTTCTTTTTATTTTACAATAGATTTTTCGTATTCTTAGTGCTAAGAAAATTACATGTTTGAGTCATAGTTTTGCTATTAAGAGAATACATTTGTTATTTTTTTTTTTTTGATAAAGAATAGATATGCATGAGAATACAATGGAAACCTCAAAATTTGAAGACTGATTACTTTGAAATCCTACTATTTAAAGTTCAGGGAGTATAAGGTTTTGATCTGTTTTTGGCTTTGTTAGATTTGTACTCATAGAAATTAAACAATTAACTCATAAAAATAACATTGCCAATGTCTTTTGCAAGTTTGTTTTTTGCATACATTCAGAAAACTTTCAATGCAATAAAAAAAAAAAGGCTCTTGATTTGTTAATGAGTTTTTGAAACTCCCCAAAAATGGCAGTAGCACTGGGTATTTAAGTCTAAAAATAGGACAGTGCTCAGTGAGTTAAAGATTAAGATATGGCAAATTTGTGCTTTCCAAGTTTCTTCCACAAGGTTAAGAAAAGCTGTCAGAAGTAGTGAGGACTTCATAAAAAAAAATAAAAAAAAAAATAATAAAAAATAAACACCAACAAAGATTATTCTTTTTTTAAGCCTATATATCTGTAATTTTAAAAAATGACAACCTTAGAACTAACCTGACCCAGCCATTTTACAAATACAAAATGAAAATCAAAGGCTGAGTAATAATCCATGATGAAAACTGTTCATAGGATGTAAAGAGAATTGAAATCTATATCTGGGGTGCGCACAATATCACAAACAGGAACCAATTCCAACAGTTAGGACTATTTTCTTTCTCTTGCCTTAGAAGCTTTTTTTTCTTCACGTTAAGTTTTATTTTATTTTTTTTTCATTCAACTGTGGGGGGGCAATTTGAAGATTGAGGACTACTAACATTGTAACAAGAGTAATCTCCACACCCTGTCAAAAACAGTTAGGGATTCTGAATTTGGAGCCTTGAGGGGCAGTGAAATTTTAAACAATTGATTTTCTGAATACATTTATCACAAATCTACCTATTGAGACAAGAAGACATGTTATGTAGAAAATAAAAGAGGAAAGAGAGGGCAAGAAATCCAATTTTGAATGTTTCCTCACAATCATTCATCATCATTGAGCTCAAAGATAAAACAATAGAAGCAAACACTCTATGTGTCTGCAAAGTTAAGAATGAATGCCTTAACTTTTGAACTGGAAGTCTGAATTTGGAATTTAAGTTTTAATCCTCCATGGAGTGCTTTGTTCATACTGCCGAAAATCCAACCCATATTTACTTTTGGAGGGCAGCTTCTACTGAGATTTATACTTAATGGCTCTAGCTATCAGCAGCATTGGGCAATTTCAGCTAACTTATTTCCCTAACGGGTATCCTCAGAAATGTACAGAGGAACACCTCTAAAATCGAAGTCTGATAATTTGAATTTGTCATAAATTGAAGTTTTCTAGATGTGAGGTTTATTTTTCCTCTTCGACTTAGTTAGATTTGAACTCATTATTCAAAGCAAGCAAGGTTAAATTCTCTTACATCGAAGTTTATAGTGAAGCCTGTAGCCTAGTTGGTTTTCCCTGTTCTCTAATAGTTTCTATATTTCAAATCAGGGTAGGCCTTTGATAAACACCTAGTACTAAGCTAAGTTACCCTCCTAAAACCACACAGACATATTTTTCCTCACAGAATTTAAGCTTTTATACAAAAGACTGGGTGACACAGGGAAGTGCTGATACTTGTGATGGAGCGAAAAAATGTTTAAATAAAATAAAACCGATCCCTAGTGTATAATTCAACTCCTCTAAATTCAAAATTTTCGCACACTCCCTTGAGATTCAAATTAAGAGGTCTCCACTGCAGCTAAAAGAAAACCCAGGAAATTCCATGAATTCTTGTGTAAAAAAAATGTGAAAAATTCTAAAAAAAGAAAAAAAAACCATCCTCAAATGCTGTTTTTTTTTCACAGTCCTTAGCCACTATTGCTCTTAACCAAAAATTTTGATGGATTCTTTTAAAAATTTTTTTTTTGTATGAAATCAAAGTGATTAATTTAATACAAAACATTACAGGCTAGAAAAATGATACTAAGGACTCCGTCTATGTTTGCAAACAAAACCTTCAAATTGTTCATTAAATTAAAAATTATTTATGTCAATGATGTTTAAAAACAGGTACTTAGTAAAGGTACTCGGCCTCCACATTTATTTCCTTTTCTAAAATGATGGCAACCTATAAAAAGACAAGTGAAGATATCAAACCTATCCCAAAAGAACATATATATTATATTTCATTAGTTGCCATGCATTTACTTTTCAAACACTATTTCTTGGTTAAAAGACTGCAAAGGATGTCTTTGTTGTTTGCTTTTTTAGCATCAGATTTATCTTTATAGACTATTAAGTACAAAAAGTGCTATACTGTTTATGCATCATAAGAGTCTTTTTCTTTCTACCCACAGGATATGAACTGTGTTGTGATATCTAACAAGCAAGCCAGGATAGCGTTTGAGATGTTCACAATCTATTTTTGGTTCAAAAAATCTTTGTTTTTCATCCAGTTATCTTCATAGATTATTAATAGCGTTGAGAAAGTCTTTTTTGTTCTCTTCGTACTGGATGTGAATAGTGCTGTGATATTTAACAAGCAAGTCAGGATGGTGTTTGAGATGTTCCACCAAGTCATGCATACATTTTTCTTTTCCCAGCTGAGATGCAATATTATAAGTGAATTAAAGCAGCACACAAGACTAGAGGATCAAATAAAGATTGGGCTATTTTGAGAGGTTGAATTCAGGGGTGTGGGATATTCTCATCAAGGCTTCTAAGAAAAAACATTTTCATTAAAAAAAAAAACCTGAATAAATTGAGGACGATCAAAGCTGTGAAAGATTACGGATGTCAAAATATGTCTGAGCCCTCCTCTGCAACAGGAGGAGGATCAGGAACTACAATATTTTTCTCTTGAGCAAGTTCTGAGGCAGCTGGAGGGGTTGCCTTGGCAGGGTCAACCATTAGCTGCAGAGCCTTCTCATACAAAGCTAGGTGTTTTTGGAGGGTGAGGCAGAAGCCTCGTGACATTGGCAACAATGGAAACTCGGGCTGTTTCAAAGGATCCGCTGAGGGAGATCTGGAGCTGGAGGAGGAGGCCTGATCTTCCGATGAAGACTTTGGTAAATGAGAGGGAACTGTGTCCACTGATGTCCCCATCTCTGTATTTCTTGAAGTGTCCAAAGAAACTGAAAACCCATTGAGTAGGAAGGATCGGCATGCATCTTTGTCGGAATTGTCTATGCCATTGGTTTCAGCTTTTACCCCTTTAGGTGCTTCTTGTGAGATCTTGTCAAATATTTTATCAACTGAAGAATCAAAGGGCTGGCCATTGAAGTGTCCTTTCTCCCTGTCATTGTCATGATTGCCCAACATCAACTCTTGCTCAGTGTCTTTGTTGGGTGGATGTACCTGACCTGCTTGAGGGGGTTTGGATACTTCATCTGAGAAGGATGTTTGCTGAGGCTGCTCTTCTGGTACAGAAACAACGTCACCAGGAGATTCAGACAGATGGCAAGGGCTGTTCTTTAGGGCCCCATTTCCAGAAAATCCAGCTGCGGATGGGTCGGTTGCACCTTGACCTGCTTTCCTTTGCTGCTCGTTCATATCCAGCCAATGCCGTAACCTCCTAATCATTCTGTGAAGAACAAAAAAAAAAAAAAAAAAAGGATTCATACTGTGTAAATGACTCTATGCGCTATTTGCCCTATTTCATAGTGGTATTGTATACCACATTTTACAAGATTTGATGAATAGATATAAAATAACCTTCAAGCCGAAAGTTTCCGTAGGCTGTCAAAGGAATAATAAATATTTTGCTCTGTTTTCTAGGAGATGGTGTCAAGATAAATCATCAAAAAAGAAAGGAGTTCCAGTTCCTTACAAGACATACATCTTCTTCACTAATGGTACTTCAAAATTACCAATAAGCTATGACTTTATTAGTTTCTAAAATATTTTTTTTAAAAATTGAGCTAATTGTTGAGAAATTATTGCGAAGCATGAAAAAAGACATTTCTTCAAAATCACCTTGGGCCATGAGCCTGGAGATATTTATAAATCTCGTCTTTGAAAAGTTCTGGCAGACTTTGAGACATTCTTGTCAGGGACTGCACTGTTTTTAAAATGGCCATCTCGTTGTACATGCGGCTGTTTTCATGGCCAATCTGGGTTCCTCGTTGTCTCTCATAATACGCTTCGTTGTAGTATGGCTCTCGCACTAAAATAAGCCCTGATTGAAAAAAAGAGAGAAAAAAGTCATATTGTCGTCTCTTGTAAATAGAGCGAAACAGTCTTACTCATTTAAGCAGTTTCAACTTTTAATTTATATGCTTTAAGTATATATATCGAAATTGGCATAAACAGTAATTTTATATTTCTTTCACATACTCTCACCCATGAACTGTATTGAACTGTGTGACAAATAAAGATTAAGTGGGTGATCAACATAGTGATTCAAGGTGACAGGTTTCTAATGACAAAACTACTAGAGTTTGTATAATACAGTAAAATCCTGATGAAGTCAACACGTTGGAACCAAAAAAAAATATGTTGACTTTTAAAAAAGAAAGACAGAATGGGACTTTGAAATCGTGGTGACAAGAGTTTCCCTTAAAGGTGTTACTTTGAAGTGGATTCCATTGTAATCTAAGTAAGAAATACATAGCAGAAACACAGTAGTAACACCCTCAAGAATTTTTCAATTCTTAAATGTATGGATTATATTGCCCAATAATATTCACTCAATTTTTAATACGTGATCGAACATACCCCCCCCCCCCCCCTTTCACGGGAAATTGACACACCAGTACTGCCTGGAACAAATGAAATGCAGTATCTCTCATATGGTTTACACTGCAGGTACTGCATTTTGTTTGTCTCAGGCAGAGTAGTTGCAGTAATTTGTGGAAGTTTTCTTTAACTGATATATTTTTTTCGAAGAAAACTTTTGTAAAACATTTTGAATGTATCACTTCTGGTTGACAATACAGACCTTGAATTGAAAGCAGCACCTGCAGAAGATTTGACTTAGCTGTCCAGACCTCTGAGCCTTTGCCAGACCAAGTTCCAAGCAAAGATACACAAACCTGCGGGGACACCCAGAACTCATACGATTTCAAGCAGCTTGTGTGATTAATTAAACAAAAATCAAAACTAGAACTTGGCAAAAAGAAAAAGAGACAACAAAACCTGAGCAAAAAAAAGTCTCGCGGTAAAGGGAGCATATTTGTTAATATCTTATATTTGTTTATTGGTGTCGCAAAAACAAATGTTCAATAAAAAATTTATTTTAAGTTACCTAACTTGCACACATTTCCACATAAGGTTCAAAAGATACCCAGTACTTTATACATAAATTTGTTTCATAATTTTGACAAAGATATTTAAAATATAACTTATTGACATATATATTCATAGTTGTATTTGATTTTTTTTGTATTATTGTTGATGCTTTATGTCAGCATTTTGAAAGATTGAAAGATTTAATGCTTACATAGATCTAGAGCTTGAATAAATAGATTTGGCCTACGAGACTGATTCATAGGAAAGTCGTAGACATAGAACTAAAATTGTTGTAGCTGGTCTTATTTTTTTCACTAGACTAGTCGCTATTCATGGACTAATTTTTGGCCTAGACTAACTACGTCAGAAAAAGGATCTAGATCTAATTGTCTACATCAGGGTGTAGCCTCTCAGCTGAACGTGAAAACTGATTCCCTTAAAAAAACCTAGAATGCTAGATCAAGCAAAAATCTAGGCATAATATTATCATGAACTAGATACATTTGATCCAGGTCCTAGATCTAGACTAAAACACAGACCCAGTCATAACTCCCAGATGATGTTTAAACTTTGATGTCTATAGGTAACGGGACCTAAACTTCCACCGGATCTACACGATTTGTCTACCGAGACTGAGCCCAAAATAAGGCCCAGTCCATCTAGGTCTGTGTAGGCAATCTCTGACAAAATCTAAGTATCACTAATACACAACTAGATCTTGAGAGTGATTTATAAAGAGGACGAGCTAGATTTACGTCAAAATAATAGACTAAATTGAGCGGAAATCTACATCTAGGCGTATACTCGTATTCATGGACTTTTTCTAGTCTAAAATTTTGGCCTTAGTTTACAAGCTCCGGTTACTGGACTGAGGAACAGAATTTGGGCCAAAGTCTCTTTCCTATAAAAAAAAAATTATGTTGTCCTTGCCAAACTTAAAGCCAAATTGACAAAATTTCAGGTCAAATTAGTATATTTCATAAAAGCTTAAGATGTTTTGAGGATTTTCGTTGAATTCTTATAATCTAAAGAAACTTAAAGATTTTTTATAGGAAATGCAAGATTGCTCCTTGCCATGAAATAAAATTTTAATGGACTTTCTTTCTTACTTCATCTTTTTATATATGACTTTTTCTCTAGGATGTCAATTTGGCTCCCTGAAAGTCCCGCACCTTTTCTGATGTAGTTAGTCTAGGCCAAAAAATTGTCCATGAATAGCAATTAGTCTAGTAAAAAAAATAAGACCAGCTAAGACAATTTTAGTTCTAGGCCTGCCACTTTCCTACAAATCAGTCTTGCAGGCCTATTCTATTTATTCAAGCTCTAGATCTATGTAAGCTTTAAATCTTTCAAAATGCTGAAATGAAGCATCTACAATAATACAAAAAAAAAAAAAATCAAATACAACTGTGAAGTCTACCTTTCCATCCTCATAGAGATTTGGATTGAGACGGTCACTGCAGAAAGAGTAGTAATGAAGCAGCGGGGGAGAGCTGGGATAGTCGTTGGGCATCATTATATCAAACAGGAACAGAGCATCCTCATAGGGCGTTTCTTCTGGGCCCAGTATCATGACAGAGTACAGATCCTGCAGAGACAGATTATTCCTTGGTTAGATCTATTTTTGTTGTAATTTTTTTCTTGACAAAGGCTATCACAGTTTTGTTAAATTAATATTTGGCTACAAACAATAAAAATGAATATGAGAGATAAACCTTCGCAAAATGGGGCTTTCAAAAGATTTTATCCACAAAAAAGGGTACCAATTGAATGATGCATCTTTTTCTCCCTGCACATATATCATCTGAGTCAACACAGCCATTCTATTTCAGCAAAGTTATTTGAAACACTTTGTTGTGGGTACTGATCTAATACAACATAGAACTCTCAAATTCGAATTACAGAAATTAAGTCATTCTATAAGGTGAATAAGACCCAACTGAAATCTATAAGGCCTTTTCATCCCTTGCCCTCTGCTTGAGCTTTAATGTTGTGATGAGCACTATAATTCAGCAATCTTTCCCCCTACTCCCAACAGCCACTGAGCAGAAAAAAAAACAAACCAAACATCTTTACTAGGCATGAAGACATTTTAGAGCACCCAATATTTTGTTTTAAAGGGACAGTATTTACCTTAGAAAGATTTGTAAAAATCAAAACCATGCATTATACTTACCATACGGTCTTCAAAACCTTTCACAAATATACCATCTGGAAGACTTGATTGAAATAACTTGAGCTGAAACAAAAAAAAAAAAAAGAATACAATGTATGACAATTGTATAAACAAAAAATACTGCTTAAAAAGTTAAATCTTAAAAAAGAAAAACTCTACAACAAAGACGAAAAAAACAGCGAAAAAATCTTGTTGTTGAAAGAAACTAATCTTTTAAACAAGTTACAATCATAAAACATACAAAAAAATCAAACAGGAAAAAAAAACAACCAAAAAAAACCCCAAACATAAAGATTTGACTGAAAAGGAGGGTTTACCTAAATCTACATCTAAAATTTGAAGAAGACCTGCAGAAAATAAATCTTATACATTCCTAAACATATAGAAAAAAAAACTTGGTTCATCAAGGATGTACAGCGTACGTGCACAGATCTGTGGACCAGTGGAGCAGCAGCATGTATGGCCTACGTATACAATGCATTGAATTGCTTAAAGACTCAATGTTATTTTATTGTCAGGAAAAGAAAAAAAAAAAAGAAAAGTTTGGACAAATTGCGGAGAAAACCTTTGAAAGCTCACAACAAAAACATGGTCAATAAACATTTGACTTGGCCTCCCTTACCTCTTTTCGTATACAATTCCTGAAAACCGATGGTTTTGCTGGGTGGCTCTCTTGTGAAACATACTTGTGGAATGCTACAGCTTCTCCATAGATCTCAAAACCTGTTACGACAAAGAATATAGCATTAGAGGTACAGATAAATCTTATATACTGCCGCCAAGGCCTAAAAATATTTTTGAAAGTTGTAATTTGCTTGGATCCTAGATATTTGTCAAACACTATAATCAAAGTACAGGCTTGAATTTGTGTAGTAATTAATAATTAACAATAATTCAGATTATTCAAAATTTCTTCTGTTGAGAGAGGGTGGGAGAGAGAGAGGGAGAGAGAGAGAGAGAGAGAGAGAGAGAAAGACAGACAGAAAGTGAGTGAGTGAGTGTGTGTGCGTTAAGGCGCATGTAAGAGCTCAATCCTCCAAATAAATCTTATGCATCTTTAGCCTTTTCCTTTAGTGCATCTATCATGTTCAGCAGCTTCATGTCAAATATTAACAAAAAAATTACAGACACTTTTCAACCTGCAAAAAAATTTTGCTTGCAACAACAACAACAACAACAAAAAAAAAAAAACAACAAACAACCATAACAAAAAACAAGAAAAGCCCCCAAGCTTATGGATAATGGAGCTGGGCAAATGTGGTGATTCTGATGAACAGCTGTTGTCTTAAGACGCCAAAGACATTATGCTGTTTTTCTTACGTGATTAGCTGCATTTGGAATACAACTCTAATGTTATTTAAAAACAAACTCAGCTTGCTGCTAAAGAACAGTCTATGGTTTAAAAAAAAAGATATGAAGATTTTCTAAAGGTAGAAATCAAGTTTACTGCTTTGGTTTTTCCTTGTTTTTATTGAGAATCTTGTCAAAGGCCCATGATTTGCAAGGGGCTGTCATTATTATATGTGTGATGAGCTGGTTAACCATCCACTTTGGTAAAAAAATAAAGCTACCTTCTTACATTGAAGTAAAAGTAGAGGTTGCTCACAATTAACTACTTTTTGTTTGAAGATGACATGTTCACTCACATTTAAAGTACAACATGTTTTGTTGATGTTCTTAAATTGATAGAGTAAAATATTTTCTTTTAAGGGCTAATAACTCTAAATAGTATCAGCGACATGTGGATGTTTTTTCAAGCTCTTCACATATGTTATGTATCAAAAGCCACTATACCCATCAGTTCCCCGCAGGTTATGACTAATTAGTTTGGGACATAAATTCAATACATTTACCTTATATCAAAACAAAGCTCCTTAGTTTTCATATTATATTCCATAAACTTAAAGAGTTTGAACCTTATTTTTGAGTGCCTTGCTTTCACTTGCATAAACCAGTGTTGTCATGCATTGAGTTTTGACACATAAAAATCACCTTTACAAGGTCCTGGATCTGCATGGAGATCTTCAGAGACTATGGATGTGCGGGAAGAGGACTCCTCACAACTGGCCTCATTGCCCGGGTCAGTTCTCACAGTGGCTTCCCTCTGCTTCGGTACGTCCCCACCTTCATCACAAGCTAGTGTCGCTAGCTCTCCACCAGCTCTGGCAACACTGACTCTCTCACCGGCCTCGTCGATAGAAGGAGGGACAGAGTCCCCTACACCTGCATTTCCTACACCACCCGTAGATTGTGATAGATTTGTGATGTAGGATTTTGGAGCCCCATCATCTACACTTGATGCCAGTTGGCTGTCTTCAAGCTGCTGTGAGACATTTGCTTTAGTGGCAGATGTTTCCTCCACAGAAAAGCTTTGGGTGTCATTGTCACCATCCTCCTTACTGTTCATTGATGATGCCGATTCTGATGATTTTTCTGAAGAATTGCCAGAAGCAGAGATCAGTCTACCAGCCCTTTTGTTGACTTCTTCTAGAATTTTTACCACTTGCTTCTGAAGATTTTGGCATATCTTGAAGCACAGTTCTTGAGCAACTTGGTTGCTGTTTTTCCCCTCATCCCTGCTCTTTTTCACCTCTCGGCCAGAGTCATCGTGGCTATCTGCCTTTGTGCGCTTTGGTGCTTTGGAGACGCAGTTTTCACCCGCAAGATTAGCCTCGTCCCTTCGTGCTAAGGCCCCACTGTAGTCATTAACTGGGTCTGAAGGTCGGCGTTCCCTGTTCTCCTGACAGCTAGAGCCCAGTTTGCTAATGGATGGCTCACTACTCTCTTTTTTTATGCTTTTTACCTCAGAACTTTCGCCAGAGGGCGAGGCTTGCTGCATAGTGTCCGAACCATTTTGACCAGCTCCCACTCCATCTGCAGCAGCACAGCCACTCTCTGTTTCTGCAATGGGCATATTTTGTTTTTGGCCCATGTCCTCCTCTGCCGCAACTTGCATATTTACCTCCACAATCTTTCCATTCTTCACTGTGCCAATTTTGATGGTCCTCCCACCTACGGACACAGTGCCTATGTTGCTTCCCTCCTTTGCCATTGCAGAAGCAGAATCAGTTGGTAGACTTCTGCTCCACTGTTCGAACATCTGAGCAAGGTTTTGAGATATCCTGTTCACCCTACCACGGCTCAGCTCCTGCTTTGCCTGGGATATCAATGTCGTCAGCTCTGGGTCGTTGAAGAAGGAAGACTGCAGGATTTTGTCCAGATCATGGCACGAACGATAAATACGAATGATGTCAGTGAAGCAATCAGGGGCAGAAACTGTCACATCAAAGTTGTTGAGCAGATTTTGAAGACGGGAGAGAGCAGTTTTTGCCCTGCCCAGAAGTAAGTTGAGCTCTTCCTTTTGTTCAGCAATAGCATCAGCCTGCAGCTGGTCGCCATCTCCAGCATCGCCTCTGGGGACACGACAAACAACTGAAATAAAAAATACTGAAAGGAAAAATGTTAGGTTCCTGGTAAGCCTAGACAACTTGACACAATTAAATGTTTAGCCCTCTGAACTTCAATAAAAATGAACTCCTAAAAAATTTTGACACAAAAGAGATAACAATCTAAGCAAAATAGACTGCTTTCTCTTTTCCTTGTTTGATATGTATATAGTGCATGTAAGTGGCATGGCATGGCACACCACAAATACTTTGCGTAACCATGAAAATGTCAAAGGGCCGATTACATCAGCTTTAAAGGGAATTTCATTCTTTAGAACTAACCGTTATAAAATTAAGATGCAAAAACTAATGTGAGACACTTAGAGGGTTAAGCCAGCTTTTTACATGCTGGATCAGTTTTGTCATTTACAATATCTTTTTTGTAGGATCATTGAAATGGGGTGACTAGAATCTCCAATAATTTACATTAGATAGATGTTTCATAAAATGGAAAGAGGGGTTGCAAGTCACAAAAAAAATTGCAAAGCCCAGGTCATGCATGAAAACAATAGGGCATTTAACAAAAAGAAGTTTAAGGAATTAGATTTTGAAAGTCAATTGATTTTAAAACTGAAGATCACTAGATGTGGGTAGATTGGGTTAAACACTATAAGGTCTCTGACAGTTCATAACAAAATGTTTTTTAAAAAGTGATAAAAAAACCCAATAAATTCAAAACTTCTGCATAAGGCTAAATAATCTGTATTGCTACATGTATTAGTATTTGTTTTAAAAAGTAAGCTAAAATTAAAAATTAAACCACATCCATATGAGTAACAAATTAATATTCATAAAAATTTATTCCTTCCTTGTGAAATTTACCAGCAATAGTTGCACATTTAAACATAGGATAAAGATTTTAAGAATTTAAAAATAAGAAAGTTTAATTTTCCCTCACGTTTTCCATCACAACAGAGAAAGTTTAATCTTACCTTGCACCATCCTCCCCAATGAATTCAGACTCTGATTCTGTTTCCCAAGTATCCCCTGATGCGTCCGAATCATAGTCAGATTCTGAATCCCAGCTTTCATTATCACTTTCGTCTACCTGCATTTGACAGAATTCAGAGAGAAAACAAGATTAGTTTAACACCAGTCCAGGGGTGCAAGCAGTTGATCCAACTTCACACTACCAACCCTTCCACATGATTATACCTCTTTTTCAAGTTAAAAATGAAATACAAGTCTTGTAGATGTACCAGTCTCAGTCTAGCGTGTTTGTCAAACTGCTTAATACTTCGACTAAAAAGGAGTTTTTGCAAGTCTTATTCGTTTCCCGATATTAAAGGAAGAGAGAGAGGGATAAAGCGTGTGCGTTAGGTTGAAAAAGAAATATTATGAGAGAGAGCGAGAGAGAGAGAGA
>BMAT01001317.1:4696-16631 GCA_019649035.1 Elysia marginata | reverse complement strand
TTGAAAGGTCGTGTCCAACACAAAACCTAAAAAACAACGCTTTCATAGCGTTATCAACTACAAAATACTTCTTTTTTAAGTTCACTGAGGCTTATAATTTAAAGTGTAATTACTTTGATCCATTCCGAGTAAAGATTGCGAAGATTTTTAATAGAGAAGTACATATGTTTACATATTTTGCAAATAGACACTCAATTTATCTAAGCTATGTTGTCTTTTTCAACGCTAACATATAGGGCCTACATGCGGTAATCCGCGGCTTCTCTTTTTTATCTTTGCAATTATATTTAAAAATATTTTTTGTATTGTGCATTAATATATGTAAAATTGACATATCTATAAAACAAAATAAGAAACGACACCTATTGTTAGACAGGTCTTTCCGACTTGACCGACCCGTTGCTGGTAAACAAAAATAATATGTCTTTAATGAATAAGGACAAAAAATCGCTTGATACGTTATTGTCAACGTTGAAAAAATCCATTTCGCTAAGATGAAAACACACTGTCAAATTTTTAGACCCACTCGCAAAATGTTTATCAAAACATATTTATAGATCTAGAAACCGAAAGAAGACCAATATGCAACGGTTTGCTCGAATAGCTGCAATCAGTCGCTTATGTCATTCCCTTTTCTCTTCCACTCCACACAAAATGGCTCATGTTGGCCTATTCATTATTAAGCTTTTAGTTTTACAAAGAAAAAATATGAATAGAACATTAACAGTACGTAATACAAAGCCAATATGCCACAAACACAGTTATTATAGAGAATTAAGGCTTTCAAAACAGGGAAAAAACAAAAGATATTGCTTTGGCTGATGAAGTGTTCGACTAACAAAAGTAAGTTGGTTTATTGTTTTAAATTTCAATAGTCAATAATAATAAATTATCAAGACAAAACTAAGTAGTTTGAAGGAAACAAGACAATGAAAACTAGAAGAAAAAATGCTCTTACGCCTTTTAGCCAAGAACGACTACTCTAAATCGCATTCCCGATACTCATTTCTTTCAATGGGACCTGTTCCCTTCATCTCTTTGTGTGTGTATGTGTGTGTCTCTCTATGTACTTCTCTATATGACTTTTTCTCCCACTTACTCTTTTTATGCCTCTAGGTCTTTGCCCTCTCGTCTTTGTGTCTCAAGGAGTTTCAACTCATGGCTCTGACTCTTTTCTGATATTATTATTATGCGTACCTGGCCCTGCAATAACGATAAATGATCACAAACAATAACAATGAATCACACAATCAACCATCTGGGACAGGTAAAAAACAGCTTTGTTCCAGACTACTGTACAGACTAATAGTAATACCATACCTTTCTGCACTACTATGTCTCGGATTTTTCTTTGCTACTTGAAATAATTTTGCAACAGAGATATTTTTTCGAGGTATTTGGAGTAATAACAATAGCCTTAGAGTTTTTTTAATGTAGGAAAAAATGGATGAATGAGATGCACCTTAACATTGTTTAATACGAGGGGAGTTCAATATGTCTTTAGCATGACCGTGAAGCAGTTGTTCTAGAGTAAAGAAATTTTGTGGGTAGCTAGATCAATCATGCAAAATTTTGGGAAAATCCGATTTGGTTTTTGCACTGCTCAGCGCGTCAAATGAAACAATGCTCGGGAAATTTGTTATTTATTACAGACTTTAAGCAGCCAACGCGTGAGCATGACGGGAACGTCACTGGGTCTATTTTTAGAAACTGGTTTCATTATTTTTATAGTTTCCTTGATCTGCTTTCCCGATTTTCACGTACGCGTAGTGAGACACGGTGCGTGTGCTAAAGGTCTCTATTGTCTGCAAAGCGTCTGCCATGGAGGCTGTTGAGTATCGCTCTGTGATCAAAGTCCTTTACTTGAAAGGACAAAATTCTACTGAAATTCATCAAGAGATGGTCCAAGTGTATGCTGAAAAATGCTCTAATTACAGTACGGTGACACCTTGGGTGAGAAAGTTTAAATCTGGTTTTCTGTCAGTGATGGATGAGCATCGCGAAGGTCGATCACCATCTGTGCTGACTGAGAAAAACGTTTCCACTGTGGAAAAACTAATAATGCAGGACAGACGAATATCAGTTAAACAGCTAGCATTTGAGACCAAGATCGGCATAGGTTCTGTTGAAACTATTCTTCATGATCATCTCAATCTGAAAGTTGTCAGCTTGATGGGTACCAAGGTTATTGACAACTGATGAGAAACAAGAGAGGGTTAATTGTTGCAAACATCTCCTTAGGCAGGAAGAAAATCACGCTTTATTCTTTAGAAGAATTGTAACCATGGATGAGACTTGGATCTATCAATTCGATCCAGAGCCGAAAAGCGCGTCTATGCAATGGAGAAGACCCTCATCATCCCCACCAAAGAAAGCAAAGGTCACACAATCAAGTGGAAAGGTCATGCTGTCGTGTTTCTGGGACTGTGGTGGTATCATAATGACTGACTACATGGAAAAGAGGAAAACAGTCACAGGAGAATACTATTTCAAGGTTGCTGAAAAGACTGGGGTCTGAATTAGCAAGGAGAAGACGAGGAAAGCTTCGAAGCGGAGTCCTACTTTTGCATGATAACGCTCCTGCTCATCGAGCACGACAAACAGTTGAGACAGCTGAACGGTGCGGCTTCGAAATTCTGCCAGATCTTCCATACTCGCCGGATTTAGCTCCCTCAGACTTCTGTCTGTTCCCAAACCGAAAAAAATCCATTAAAGAGCGCGGTTTTTAAGACATCACGGATGCGATTACTGCTGTTGAAGCATGGTTTCAAGCGCAATCTGACACATTTTACTCTCAAGGAATTTTGAAGGTCAAGGACAGATGGGAGAAATGTGTAACTCAGCTGGGTGACTATGTAGAGAAATAAATGTAAGTGTGCCAAATTTCAAGTCTGTGGGTTTGTTCTATCATTGTCATTCTAAGGACATATTGAACTGCCCTCGTAGTCTTCACTTTGACACCTTTTGTATTTCACAATAGTTTTCAGAGTTTATCAGAATAGATGAGTTTCTGATATAGTTTTCAGGAGATTAAGCAGACATTGTGTCATTTAATAATTTCTAAATCTATATTTGAAATGTATACGTTCTGCCGAAAAAAATAATTTTATAGCGTAACGTGATCTAGTTTTCACCTGTGTGAAGCGTCATACATTCTTAAAGTTTTTTATTATTATTTTTTAAGTATTTCCAATTATATAATGAGCTAAGAATTAAAAGGATTTTCCTGTTAGTTCGTTTTTGTTGTTGTTTTTTTTTAAAATATTAATAAATTGTTAAGTTACTTTTAGGGACGAAAAAGAAACATCTTTTTAGAATTCTTAAACAATATGGAGAAGTCTAAGAGTTCTTTAACTGGGGTATATTGATTAACGCAAAATATAAAATTTTCTGGATATCCAAAACAATGAAAAACCAAGTAAAAAAAATCAATTTATCTCAACGCTTTTTTTGTTTGCCGCTCTCCAATTAATAAGAAGATTTTTTGGTGTTATAACTAGGCAATTTTTCGCCTCTAAAGCGCTAAGGTAAAATAACTAGACTAACAAAGATAATACGAAGTTGAAATTGGTTTCTAAACAAAATTTGTGACCGTTTCAGAGTAATGTTCTCAAAATTTGCTGACATCTGTTTTCTAAGTCTAAACTGAAGTACAAGTTTTTTTAATAAATATTACAGGAAAATTCTTTCAGTTATGATTCGTCTCGGGTGATTAGACACAATGCCTCTTTATTGATCCGATTGGATGTGAACTGGTTACGCTAACGACATGCGTCTTTTAAACAAATAAACGCTACAATTAACGAGAAATCTCTTAAAGTAGTAATAGTAATAATAATAATAGCAATAGTAATAATGATAATGATAATAATAATGGCAATAATAATAATAATATCAATAATAATTATAACAATCGTAGCAAAATAATAATAATGATTAATATTAATCATAAAAAGGTAATAACAATTACAACTATTATTATTATTTTATTAAATTTATAAAGCGCGTTTTACGATAAAACAAAGTCTCAAAGTGGTTGAC
The DNA here is from genome assembly GCA_019649035.1 of Elysia marginata. Taxonomy (NCBI): domain Eukaryota; kingdom Metazoa; phylum Mollusca; class Gastropoda; family Plakobranchidae; genus Elysia; species Elysia marginata. Next base: position 12,590 of record BMAT01001317.1, on the reverse strand, counting down.
AAAAAACAAGCATAAAATGCTAAAACAATAATTACTTCGACTGCTCTTTCCCGACGCAGTCTTATTAAAGCAAGTTGTAAAGGAGGTGTTAAACACAATGACTGACAGATCTTTATTTATTAGTTAATAAAGGGGCAGGGCAAAACTATTATATCTACTGATAACGAAAATAAAAGGTCAACGCAGAGAAGCAGCCGCTTTAAATGTTAGTTTTAAAGAACTTTTAAAATGGGGTAAAAATGGCGTTTGTCGCGTTTTACCATCCAATCTTTTAAGTAATGACGGAGAAAAATAATGTTGTTTCAATGAAGCAGCCAGGGAAATTTAGTCACAATTTACCAGGACTCATTTTGGTTTAGCTTTTGACATAAATTGTATCATAGAAAGTAGAACACCTATCTGTCAAAATGTTTACCACTTAAATTTACTTCATGTCTGACAGCCAGTGCAAATGAGTCGGATATTGAAAATTTTACGTAGTAAGGCGTTGATAGTTTGAGCATTGCGTTATCCTGAGCTATTACAAGTTATTAATTGCATTAAATTATCAAAAATTTGTAGACAGATATAAGATTATATGTAGTAAAAAGTATACAGAAAAAGAGGAAAAAATATACTTTTAACAGATTTTACTAAGATTGAAATTTTCGGCATCTGACTCATCTGGAGTGATCGCCAGACAATTAGTTAAAGGATTATTAAAATTTTTATATGCCCAAATTCCGAATTCAGGATAATTCTGCCTGGTTGTGTCAAGTATTTGTGGCAAGACAAAGACCAATGCTTCGGGTGCATAGATTTAGTTGATATCTCCAGGACTGTGGAACTAAGCAAAACTTTGCGTGTGACATCACGCGTTGTTATTTGTAGGCGCAGGCTGCGGCTGTAGTGAGAATCAAATTCAAACACATGGGTGAACAGGAGCGACCATACTTTGGCCTCACTATTTATCGAGTGTCATCAGTCTGTAAGAGAGTCGGTCTCGATCCAACAGCAAGGCAAGTTCTGTCTTCAATAACGTTAGCTTCGAGGAGGCCGGGGTGTCGATATTTGCACGTTTAAGCAGGAGTGACAAAATCAAACAACTTAAGGTGAGAAAATAAAAATCATGATAATAATAAGAACAATATTAGTACTAACTAGTATTAATAATAATATATTTAATAGTAGAAGTAAAACAATAATAACAGTAATAATGATAATAATAATAATAATAATAATAATAATAATAATAATAATAATAATAATAATAATAATAATAATGATAATTAAGCACTTTACGATAACCCTATTTAAGCTATGCAATGCGCTTTCTGATATCAAAAGTGAAATGTCAACCCATATCAAGTCTACAATGTGATTCAAAACAAAAGATTTAGTGAATAAGGTAAATGCACATTTAAATACAGATTACTCAATGATGACAAAAGTTATCAGCATGAAAAATTTGAACTGGTAAAAGCACAGACAATGTTGCACACAAAGATATCTAGGTAAAGATAACGGCCATATTTTATTAAATGAAATTAGCTTAAGAACCTAGTTTAGAACAATGTCGTAGACATGGTTTCATCTATAAACTAGGCGACGAAAAAATAATTTTTTTTAATATCTTTTTAGCTTAGGCGTCAATACAGTTGTACGGCCAAAACTCATCACAAAAGTTTAAAGCTCATTTTAGTAACATTGTGCCAATTAATAAAAGGTTTAGATTGTAACTGTAAGCTTTATTTTCTGGAATTGACTTCTAAATAAAGCAAGACAGGAAACAAATAACTGCCTTAAAATGTCTTGTTGGGCTGAATGTCTTCCGGCGAAAACCGGCTCTGTGACCTAGCGGTAAGACACTCGCTTCGAGATCGGGAGGTGTGGGTTCGATCCCCGGCCGAGTCAAATCAAAGATTCTAAAATTGGTATTAGCAGCTGATCCGTCTAGTGTCTGGCATTATGGATTTAGTGCTAAGTCTGGTCGGCCCGATGTCAGGATAATGTGAGTGGGTGTGGTGTATGCAAGCGTTCCTTACATCACAGTGTGGCAGCACGCTTTTAATTGTCCCAAGCGCCGTCTCTGATATGACCTTGTAGTTGAAAAGAGACGTTAAAATTCAAACAACCAACCAGCCAACTTCCGGCAAAAAGCAACTTAGACCATTAAGTTATCTATTAGCGAGTTTTCTATCATACAGCCTCGATCGCTAGGCTCATTCATATGTTTTACATAAAGAGTCGAATGTCCGACATACTTATTTAAAGAAATACCTTTCCAACATATTATTTTTTCCTGATTTTCATTGAAATTTTTAAATTAACGAGACTTTTTATATGCTTCCCCAACATCACTGAGAATGTCGTAAGAATTTTTCTTATCTTTATAAACCAAGAATAATGCATTGCTCATGATAGCTACGCCTAAGAGTTTGATCATTGTGATATCCAACTCGTAACGAGACAGTTATGAATTGCTCGCAACCAGGCTGTTACAGTTTTGCTTTCTTTGAAGTTACCACAAGCGATTGAAAGATTTTAACGGTATGAAATTAGCACTGGCGAGAAGTTGGCTCTAAATTGAAAATGCCCGAAAGGTCTGCCTTAAGTATGTTATGAATCTATAACTAACAGAATCTTTAACACCCATCGCCTTGCCACTTAAAAAAACATAGCTTATATCATCTCGCCACTAAGCTCCTTAAGGTTAGGTACTCTGCCGTGGACATTGTGTTATATCTCAAGAGAGCATAAATACAAAAATTGGAGTTTGATGCTTGGTAGAAATGTAAACAAAACAGAAATGATTGTTCAATTCAAATGACTTTCTATTCCATTACATTCAACTATCTTCATTTTTTCCCGTAATATTAAAAAAAAACTATTGAGAACAGAAGTACAACTACCATTACTACGCCTACTACTAATACTAGTGCTACTACTACTAGTGCTACTACTACTACTGCTACTACTACTACTACTACTACTACTACTACTACTACTACTACTACTACAACTACTACTACTACTACTACTATCACCACTTTTAGTGCGACATTGACTATGATAGCGAGAGGAGACCTAGATCTCATTGTATTTGTGCAGGCTTGGATTTATCTATGTAATGAATTGTTTTGGTGATAATAATGCACGATTTAAGACATTTACGCTGGAATATAGGTCAATAAGCTTGTTAACTATACTATTTGGATACTGCTTGATTAATGACGAAGCGCAAGCTATAGCCATTTTGGTAATTACTTTTTGTGTAGAGACAAAGTCCGTAATTGACGGGTCTGAAAATTACACTGTACAAAAAGACGGCATCATATTTTGATGGAAAGAGAGGTGAACTTTCAGCCAGAAAAGGCTTTTTGTGGGAGGCTTAAAAATTAGGAAAGTTAGCCTATCCATTTCAAATCTCACTAAATTGATTTAAGAGGGCATTTAGAATGGTCTGTGACCTCTGCAAATAATTATGCTTTTTTAATTTATATGAAAATCGTGGTACCTATCCAAGTTATTTTCTCCATTTAAAATCTATTTTGGGCTTTACTTGAACGTTGAAATACGTCCATGAAATGATCTGTTGCGCTGCTGATGATTAAATTTGTTTATACGAGAAAAGATTACAGTGCGAAACGCAAATTCGAACAATGGTAGATTTTAGAATGATTTTTACTTCCTCATGCTTTGCGCGTCATCTCTAAAGTAAATATTTAAGCTAACGCAGTTGGGAAAACCATAGACTCAATAGAGACCTTTAGCACACGCACCGTGTCGCACTACGCGTACGTGAAAATCGGGAAAGCAGATTGAGGAAACTATAAAAATAATGAAACCAGTTTCTAAAAATAGACCCACAGACGTTCGCGTCATACTCACGCGTTGCTGCTTAAACTCTGTAATGATTGAAAATGTTCAGAAATGTTTTTTTTTTATTCAGTTCCTTGAGAATTCCTTAGACATAATGCTTACCTAGAAAATATAGGACCAAGCAGTTAGTATCATGAAATAAACTTTTTAAGAAGCTAAAGTAATAAGCACATGTACCTTTGTAGTGTGAACAGGAGGTAATTTTTTTTTAAATTTAGTCACGAAGTCAGTGCAATGACTACTAGTATCATCATAAAAGATTGAAGAAAATTTATGTCACCTAAGGCTATAGCACATGCTTTTCTTTGCACCCTTAAATAGCTCTAAACACCTATTTTCTCCTTTCCTGTAATAAATTTTTATGGAAACAATTACAGATTCGGAAGCTAGAAAATCCACTTTTTCACCAACGACTTTGAAAATGAAAATTGCGCTATCTGACCCGTCACCCAGGAAACAAGACATGTTTAAAATGGTTTAGAGTCAAATTTATGTGGCCAAAAAAAAAAACAAACCTTAAGAAGAGCATAATAATGTTAAAACCATGAAAATACGCTGTCAGGAACAAGGAACGCTGAAAATATTGTCTTTTATTCGATAAATAGTACCAGCATTCTATAACCTATGTTTATTAATTTTAAAAGATTATTTTATAAATCAGTAGGCCCACTTCTTATACTATACGCTAATAAAGCGGCGCCATGTACGATCTAATACAGTTTTTAATAGCATAAAAAGAGATAAAATGTTTTTTTATACATTAATTGTTTGCATGTTTTTGTATGTCTTTGTTATCGTTATCCCGGTAGCAATTCTCTAGGATTAGGAGTTAAACATACTACATAGGCTAACGTTTTATATTCAAAGATTCTGTCAAAAGCAGTGTAGACTCTAGTACAGTTCGATTGTTGTCATCCTTGAAGAGTGTTATTAGATCTAGATCTAGTGGCAGAAATGTTATGTGGCGCTTCATAAGCCTTGTAGTGTACACTTAAAATTTAGAATCTACTGTTGCACCTAGATCTAGATCTTAAGTTCGTAAGCGGCATGACTTAGATCACATGATTAAATGTTGAGCTCTATGAATAAAAAGTTGCTGAAGTATAGCTTTCGTAGATGATAAATCTAGTACAGATCTAGATCTAGATTTGGTTTCATGTGTTTCAAGTAGCTAGATTTTAGTTCTAACTGCTTTAGTTCAAGATTCTAGACTACATTTTTGTAACACTGAAGCGGCTTGATTTCGTTGCAACCAAGGTTGCTACCCATAACAATAAACAAAGACGTGGGGCTTGACTTAACTAGGGTTGCGCTGTTACTAGGGAAATTTCTTTTGTAAAGGAAACCAATTTGAGGTCAGAATTTGTTTATGGTCGTTAAGGACTTTTGTTTTCAAAGAATAATAGAAAAAAAATGACGAATAATATTCATTATTTTCTCGGGGAACTTATTTCGAGTATCTTAAACATCCGGCGCCTTTCTAAAACAGTTTCCCAGTGTGCACTGGTCGGTTTTGCGTTTGATTAGACCCTTATTTTCACAATCTCCACTTTCCTCGTTCACACAGCTTTAGAAATCAGTTAAAATGGCAAAACATACGAATAGCAAGAAATATTGCTGTTTTCCCCTTAAATTCAAAAGAAATAAACTGAATTAAGAATTGGAAATTGAATTGAGTCTGGAAAGGATGTTTTGGTAATCTAGATTTAGTGTTTAGTTTTGCTCGAATTGGAAATAGAATCTATATTTAGGTTCTAAGCTCCCCCTTGAAGTTGTTGAGCATGAAGCAAAGAAATGGTATCATTTCTTCTTTACATCAAAAAAAGGACTTATAATATATATAGATCTAGATTTACATAAAACTTAGTTTCTAGAAGATAGCTCTAGATCTATATCTTGTTGTGCTTTAGAGCCTATGTGGGAGAGATTTCTATTCAGGGGTGCCAGTCTAGCTAAGCCCAAACTTCATGGTAACAAAGTCTATCTGATTCTCAGAAACAAAGAGTCCTGTGCAATGGGATGTGTGATTCCTAATTACCGTTTAAAAACTTTACTGACAAAATGAAGGTTAATGAAGATTAGGCCTAACTAGATCTAGTAATCATAATGAATAGTGGCATCTCAGTGCTGAAAATCAGTCCACCTGTTTGATGAAGCATATAAGCTGGCCTTAAACTACATGTGGGTTTTTTTTCAAGTATTTTACCTGCATGTAAATAGAGAATGAATGAAATTAGATCTAAAACAAAACTAGCGTCCCTTATCTAGAAGACAACATCAAAGAATACTACAGTATTTATCTAAAAGTTTTATTTAGTCATGTTTCTTACTTTAACACAATTTAAAGAAAACCACAAGCGAGTCCAAACAAAATGTGTATCACCAATTTAAATCTAAGATTTAAGATTTAATATTGCACTTAGGAGGCAGCAGGTTCCCCCATTTTATTTCCATTTCTATTCATTCAAACATTGTCTTAAATATTTAAATCTCTCTGGAATTGACACCAGAAAAGTTCCGCGACTGCTTTTGAAACCTCATTCTCAAGGATTTATATCTCAACTGAAAAATATGTTAAAAAAGTCCAAATTCTATGTAGCCCACTCGATTAATTTTGTATGATTGTAGCCTACTTAAATTTATGTACAATACGTTAGCCAACACAAATCTAGATCTACATTAGTTTTCCCCTCCTCCAATATGGAAGCCCACCTTGTATTCTGAAGACATTGAAGCCTTGCTCTTCAACAAATCTGAGAAAAATATTAGGAACCCATCTTTTACTTTCTAAAGTCTAACATTTTATTGCTAATTTACCAAGAAAGTTTAGTGAGAAAAACAACAGATAAATCCTATTAGTGTGCAGACTTACCCAGAAAACTTTGTGAGATAAGCCAAAAAAATTAAACCCTAATGACTTAGGCTCAAATACACCTCTCACGTCTTAGTAGTGTCAATATCCATATAGCATGAACAACAAAAAATTGAGAGGAAAAACATTTATTTTTGTTGTTGCTTTTGTGAAGTTCAATCAAATCTTTTTATAACGAAAAAAAAAACAAACAAAAGTAACTAACTAAATTTGATGTGTGCAAAATTTAGAATATCAGAACCATGCTTTTTTATTTTGAGACACAATTAATGAGTTCTAAAGTTGGACCTTTAGCAACATTCTCAATTAATTTCTATTTTTTAGGGAAAAATTTTCTTTAATATGTGTCAGTTACACTTGGTATGCATAAAATTGCTTTTTAAATAAAGTTTTTAATGATATATACTTTATCAGACATGTTTTTAAAGTTATTTATGTTTTGAAGATGCTATAAAAACTCTATTTTAAAAAAACGCAAAGATTTAAAATTTTTTTACAATTTAATGTTTTATATGTGGTCAAAAACCCTTATGCAGTTGAAGTTTTTACAAGCATGGTCTAACTATTGATCTTAAAAACTTTTTTACGCAGACTGGCTTTACTTAATATATTCCTCTTTTATTGCAAATGCCATTCTACATCAGATATCTCTATCATAACAAGTTCTGAATGAATGATCAAAGATTACGTTTTTTATGATAATTTTTTTCAATAAAATAGTCGTTTAAATGTAATTTTGCAGTTTATATGACATTTTATCTCAGTACAGTAGTTGGAAAGGAATTTGGAGTCTCTTAATATTCAAAAGCAAAAAGAAAAGGGATGTTCACATGAGTAGATGTGAAAGATAACGCAGGCTGTGGCTTTATATCTATCCTCAATCTGGATACCGTTAACTCACTCTTTCTCTCCAAAAATGTTTTTTTCAATGTTGATTATGTCGTTTTTTTCCGCGTTTTTTAAACTATCCCGATTCTTTTGTCTACCCATTATTTGTAAATTAACGTTTTAAACGTTTTGCAGATGGCCTACAAAACCCAATCACTAAAGAAAGGTGGAAATGGTGTCAAATGGATAGAGAAGCTATATTTTCAAGTGGTAGCGTTGCTGCTGCTGCTACTACTAGTGCTACTACTACTACTACTACTACTACTACTACTA
>BMAT01001316.1:0-10135 GCA_019649035.1 Elysia marginata | reverse complement strand
TGACTGAAATGTTTATTGACTCGGTTAAGACATGTGAGGAGATTGACGATGCAGGTTATGGAAGCCATAATCTATAGAAGAGAATACAGAGAAATTACCCTCAATTAAATTTTTTGAAACCAAGCAGACGCAATGAATCAGAGTTTACAGGTCCTGACCAGATAACACCAAAGCAGTTCAGCAAATTTTTATCTTCAGGAAAAAACAAAGAAGCATCAGTAGAATTCCTTTTTCAGCTGTGTGGTGTCAAGCTTCATCAAATTTGCTGAAAATAGAGGTGTATCCTTGCACATGGCTCATTTTGCCATTCTATGAGTTGTCATGACCATGATATCACAGTCAAGCCAATCGAGGATTTAGAATGTGACCACGAAGAGGCTGACACAAGGATGCTGCTCCAAGCTCGCCATATAGCTGCAGGGCAGATCACATCATCATCCACAGTCCGGACACAGATGTTATACTTATTTCCCTGTGCCAACAATATACACCTGCTATGAGCTTAAATATATGTAACACTTATAATGCAATAGCCGCACAATACTAACTTAAACTGTATTTCTGTAACAAAATTACCAGCTTTAGTTGTTTGCTTTATTTTTTTTTTGCATGTTCTTTCCCGCTTTTCTGCATTATTTTCCTTCATCGTTTATACAGTTTCAAAAACTTCCCGTTTTCAATCCCGAAATGTATCTTCATAATGCATGTTTTCTGGCCTTTATAATGGTAATTTTAGGACCTTTTTTGTGTTGTCATAAAAATGTAGGCTTATATATAGACAGAAAAAAATTAGGGCTGGAATAATGAGAATAAGCTGAGCAATCTCGCTCTATTATTATATACAAAATATAAAAAAGGCCAAATTTATTAAAGATAGGCCAAATTTATAACTTGTTCATTTCATGTTTAAAAAATTTAATAAACATTAGTTAAATAATAAAAAAAGAATCCCACACCTTGAAAAATCATATTAATTGCAATATCTGAGCAAATTTTCAATTTTAGCCAAATTTAGAATTTTGGCACAAATTTGGCCTGACTTGAACTTTTACCTTGAATATTTTAATAATGTGCATATTTCTGGATGACAACATTGTGTTTTTGGGTTATGTATGCTATATTGAAATTATTAAAACCTGATTTAGCTTACCCCTCGGGGGTGCGTAACGAAAATTAATTTCTAGACACGCTAGAATTTTTGTCCCATGGCCTAAATAATAGTCCTAAACCTGTCGCGTGGTCAAAGCACCGTAATAGTGACTCAAAAGTTTGCGAGTTCAAACGCGATGTAAGCTTGGAAGTCCATTGAAATCGGACATTCCCATTTAGGCATTTGGCCAAAGTCAATAAACAGAAAAAAACAAACAAACAAAAACAAGTCAGCAATTGGCTTTACGCTTTATATATAGACAAAACTATACAAAGTATAAACAGTTAGCCTACATTACGGACACAATACTTACAACGAAACAAAAGTAATGAAAAAATATAATCAAAAACATAGAAACACATATAATTTTTTTATATGTAATGGTTTGAGTAAGGCTAATTTTTGTAATGAGTTCCATTATTGAGATTCATACTTTTTGCTCTGAAGAAATAAAGACTTTATTCATTTTGTTGAAATATACTGGCCTGTCAGAAAAACGATGCAGTGCTTTATCTTAACAAAATGCTTTCTCCTAGACACAACCTATAGCCTTTCACAAGGGTCTGAAAGATTTAAATTAGCAGTGGATAGAAGTACGCTTGGTGTGAAAATGCCTGAAATATGGTTCATTTAGTAAAATTCGAATCTTCGACTTACGGTATCTTCGGCACCCACCGTCTTGCCGCTGAGTGAAACACAGCTTAGATCGCGCAGCTACTACGCCTGTTAAAAAGAAGTTTATAGCGACGGGTGCGTCTTTCTGTGAAAGCAATACTGGATCACCGTCGATTAACCGGTACGACAGCCACACTTGGTCTCGATATGGCATCTTAAGTGACAGGACCTAAGCCCAGCAGCGAGATTTAAACAAATTTGAAGAAAAGAGCTCTACTGATCTATCTTTTTGTGTTCTTAGAACAATTATTACAGAATGAATTTCATCTTCAGACGGCCCTCAGAACGACGGCCTAGGACAGAACCATTATATTGAGTTACTTTGCTCTTGTGATTCTAAATGGTTAGGCCCGTGTTTCCCCTGAAACAGAAACGAGCCGACAGAAAACGAACCGACACTGCAAAAATCGGCTATGAGAATAGTGCAGATCATGCGGAAACAACCCGTTTTAGGAAAACAAAACTTTAGAAAACATTTTTAACATTAGTCTTTTCTTATGTTAAAGCCTAACTACCTTTGTCACCCACCTGAGATGCAACAGATCTGAAAAAAATTGGGTTGGGTCGAGTCGGTTCGTTTCTCGTTTTAAGTTTCGTAGGTGGAAACACCCAATGGAAACGACTAGACAAAAATCGGTTTAGGTCGGGTCGGATCGGGTCGTTTCTGTTTTGGCGGAAACACGCTGTCACGATGTGTGTTAGTAATCACGCCGATCACAAACACAGACTGTAACAGGGTTGGAACTGTAATGAATGAGACGGTTCCAATACAACCAACAGAACATGATTTGTAAAAGTTTCCAAGCTATCAAACGATTTATTAACTAAATGGATGTATAGCGTAATTTTTAAATGAACAATTACAGCAAGTGCATGTTACTCAAAACGCTCATTACCAAGATATACGATAATTAAGCATTGAAAGGAATAAAAGCAACAACATAGAACAAATTCAAAAGTTAATAAGATATAAAAATCAGTTGTTCTACTACAAGTTCCTAATTAGTCAGGTAGGTTACCCTCTCAACCAGGTTGCTACCTCCAGTCACACAAAAGATCACGTTTAACTATACTATATCAGAGTCAATAAGTGTCTATGAACTTGTACTGTTTCTCCAAGTGTTACGTGAGGTACAGTACGTAATAGTAATCCATCAATCCAGCTTGGTCAGTACTAACGTAAAACCTCCTCATCAAAGTGTTCATGTGAGTTTCAAAACAATTACTTTTATCAAGGGATTATGGTCACATCAGCATTAAGTGGCTTTAAAATGTTCTGTTGATTAAAATAGTTGTCTCATCGTGGATACACAAGGTTTTACCTCTGCTTATTAGGATATGACAACCTACACTGGTCACAAGACTGACAATATCTCTTCACATCGTTCCAGATGTTGGGCCAGAAAAACTCTCCTATTAGTTTGTGTGTGGTTTCCTCCGCAGATAGATGTCCTCGTCCTATGCTGTCATGAGTAGCCTGCATTAACACTGTTTCTTAGCTTTTCAGGTACGACCACCTGTTTGCTCTCTTCGTCAAATTTCATTTTTGCACTTGAGAACATTCTAATAAGAATTCCATTTAAGTCATATCCATACCTTGTACAGTTTCCCTCGCCAGACGTGCGGGTTTCTCCCGTGTCTGCCAGTTTCCTGCACACGGCCAGTGATGTGCCGTGTTGCTGAAGCTCCTTCAGTCTGCTAACTGAAATTTTGCAAGCAATGGCAGGCAAGGTAATCAAAGACTTCGTTCGTCGCGTTTTTTTGGCGCGAGTCTCCACTGCCATAACAACCTCTTGCGGCATATGCTCATCAATGACTTCTGGTATGGTCTCAGGCAGAGATACCAGGGCATTTTACACCTGGAATATTTTCCAAAATAACATCGTACATTGGATTGGCCATTTCCAATGCCGACACATTCCCTAAAAAGTAGGGTGACTCCAGATGTGCTTCCGTCATTGCAGCGGGTACCGCCTTGCCATCTGCAAGGTAGACATTTACAGTTTTTCTGTTGTCATCGTTTTTTACTTTCTGTTCAATCAGTCCTTTCCTAATCACGACGCAGCTACTTCCACTGTTACGTAGGACCTTAACCTTTTTCCCGTTTAGCCATCCAACGGCGACTGGCATTTTGCTGACGACTGTACATCAACGAAACATGCAGCTGACATCATCGGCAAATGCATCCACACTTTAGCTCGAAATGACTATGACTTGAGCAGGGTGTTTTCTTATATTGTAGTAGGCTTAAGTTTGATCATCGAAAGATGGCGGCTCCGTGCTTCTCGACATTGCAGCAACGCCATTTTTTCCTTCTCTTCTTTTTTTCCCCCAGCAGTCTTCAACCCTATGGTTTTAGCGGTGACAATACGAACAGTATCTGTCTACAACACGAGTTCTATTTGTTTTTCGGCTAATTCAGCCTGTTCTCTTATCTCCTCCCTTCTAGCTTCTCTTTCTTCTCTCTTAGCTATTCTCTCATCTTCTAGCTGTTTATCTGCCCATTTTCGCAGCTCTTCGCCATGAAATCCCATTTCTCCTCCGACTTTAATAAATTTCTGTAACTGCTTCTCTATGTCGGCCATATTGATTCGGATCAGATTATGTCCTGACTGATTCTTACAGATTCTATAACTTCTTGATCCAGTCAGTAAATTAAGCCTCATAACCGGTACTCAAAACAGATTGGCTGACTCCTAGCTGGAGAATTCGAATACAGTGAAACCGGTTTTAAAAAATTATACCCCTGACTTTCGCGGTCAGCGTAAACTTTTGATGATTTAACCTAGGGTAGCTCTCCTGACTCTCGCGGTCAGTTTAAAACTTACAACCCCTTACTTTGGGTAGCTCTCCTGACTCTCGCGGTCAGCGTAAACTTTTGATGATGTAACCAAGGGTAGCTCTCCTCACTCTCGCGGTCAGTTTAAAAATTATTTTCTCCTGACTCTCGCGGTCAGTTTAAAGTTTACAATCACTTTAATTACAGTGACCATGTAGTGGATGCGCTACAGTAACTCCGACACACACGGTAGTTTTAAGTTCAGTGCCTTCCCCGGTACTGCTTAACCTTTCAACCTGGAACAACTGCTATAATTATATAGTCGAGTTTCGCATCAACAACCAAAGCCCACTGTGGCCCATGAAGATGACAAGCCTGGGGTGGCTTCTCTAAGACGATATTAATTTTGTGTTCGCCTCTTTTTTCGTTAACGTTTAGACTGCAAATCACTTGCTTAGACCACATAAAAAGAATGTATCTATTTTTATGCCTATATCTATATACTTTCGTACTTATCACAAGTACTACCTAGCTATTTTCTTACTCGAGCTCTACCCGGTTCGTTCAACTTTCCGTAACGACAGAAACCTGCTACTATCTTCGAATCTAACCACTAGACCGTGATAGCTAACAGTAACCAAAGCCAAGTTCCTTAATGTGTACAAAGATTATTCATACATAAACTTGAAACAATGCGCAAGTGCTTTGATGGCAATAAAGGAACTTCCCAAACGCTCAGTTACCCCGCAGTTTCACCAAGTTTGTCACAATGTGGGTTAGTAATCACGCCGATCACAAACACAGACTGTAACACATGCCCAAAATTATGTAGATCAATAAAATGTTGAGTCGAAAAAGTGCTGACGTTTTCGATGATTTGCTCGTTACTTCGATGGGCTAATTTTATGTTACTGCAAGAGCATTGCCCTTTGAAAGTCAGTTGCAGTTGCGGAAGAGCATTTTGCGAATTTACCTCTTAAACGAAATTTCACAAGATTAAGCGCGGCAATGAGTTTATGGTAGGCTAATCTGTTATGTGTAGAATTAAAAGGTGCATGCACCCCGCTGGCGTAGGCAGAAAAAAACTTATGCGTTCAATCTTACCGCAGAGGCCTAGAAACACTGACTGTCCCATCAGGGGACACAGGTCCGTCATAAGATTACGAGTTAATGTTAGTCAACAATGACATTTCAGGTAGATTTGTTTTGAGTTAAAAACTTTTAAAGAACAAATTTGCTACACAAAACACGTGCATTACCTTGAGTGAGGTTTACTGAGGGCAACTTAAGCTAGAGTTACTTTTTTTTTGCTATAAAATTATACGACATGAAAATGCTCTTTCCGAAATTTCGAAAAGCTAAAGAAATTGCGTCATGATTCCAAAACGTGCCTTTTTTGCTCTTTCTACCTTAAAATTTTGTTCTTTCATAAAAAAAATCACCAGTACATTGTAGAGACTTGTGGCAGTATGGTGGAAAAATAAACATAATATTCAGTCATGAATAAATCTGAATTGAGCTTAAAGGGTGTTCAAACATTAATGTATTTAGAAAAATACTCTCAATCAGCTTTCCATCCTACAAATACAATGGCATTGATCTTTGTCTTCTAGATGAACGGTGTATTTCTTCTCTCACAATTGAAGCTTGGTGGAGAAAACAAACTGACCTGCTACTGTAGTAGCAGCAAAATGAAAAAGAACATGGACATTCCAAAACCACCCCAACTACTTCTATGTAATCAAACAGTGACAATCTATACAAAAAAATGAGAAAAAAAGTAATTGGCCTATGATAGTGCACAAGCAGACACGTTCAAATATATGTTGATGGACCAGTTGTGGAATATAAATAATTAATGCTGTTCCAACATTAGCACTTTTTGCTTCAACGACAGCATCAAAGATGTAAAGATCAACATTGATGTATGTGCTTTTTTGTATCTTTTGCTAATCAATCGTTTCTTTTTTTTATTGTACTCTTTCAGTAAGCATCCGACGCAAATGTCAAACAAAATTGATTGGTTTGTACGCGGTTTGACTAAAATAATTTCATCAATAAAAATGATATATTGATTGAACTTTGATCTAGTAACTAAATCAATAGTTATAAAAATATAACCTGGGTGAAATCATTTTTTTTCTTTTTGCTTTGACACGCAGAATGATATTATACCATTAAAGAAATCGGTTGTGGTTCTCTGCTTACGTTTCGCTGTTTCGCAGGTCAGAATTACTCTACGGCGTTTACAAAATGCCTTTAAGGACATTGCTTTGCCTTATCTTAGTAATACCTTTGTCTGGGTCTGTTTATAACATTTAACTGAAAATTAATGATAGTTAAAATTTTAATGATGTAAAGGGGAAGGAGAGCGGTATATTGCTTGTATATGATATAATTATGTTTGTATGTCTCTGTTTTCTATGCATGTACCCGTAAAATATCCGCGACTTTGTGCGTTGTGGAAAAGAATGTATTAATAGATTCACCATTAATTAAGAAGTTGCGATCATTTCTTTTGTCCTCATACATTGTAGCTATTAAATCTTGTAACTCTCTTGACATTGACAAGAACAGTGCGATTTTTTTTATTGTATACGCAATGTTTTCCTCCTCTTTTGTTACGCCATTTACGAATAAAGAATTAATACAATAGTTGTTGATTTTTTCTACACATAAACAAAAACCTTGCAAAGATTTAATTTCTTGCAATAAGTTAAAAAAGGGAAGGATTCCAAAACTAATGTGCTTGTATTTTCCTTTATGAACATTTATTTATATTTTGAACAGTGCGTATATACCTCCGAATAGGTACATATCAATCTAGGCTATCATGTTTTCTTTAAAAAATTAGACACCCGATTTGTTTATTACTTTTACATTGCAAGGCAAAAAAGAACCCAAAATATTTTATTAAACACACATTTTTTTCAAAATATATTATTATGTTTCCAGTTCGTTGGAACTTATCAAGAAAGAATTGATTCTCTAAATCCAAATGAAGTTGTGAAGACTTTGGAATTAATAAAAGGTTTCTTATTCTTAACAAACAACCATACAGAGACGGTGCAAACTTGGGAAAATCCTGGTAAAACAACAGTCTGAAATTTGTTGTTTTTTCATATTTGTTATTGCTTTTAATTATGCACTTGAAAAAACGTTGCATTTATTATGTTACTAAAAGAAATCTGAAAGATAAATTTTTATAATCTTCTAATCTTTTTTTGGCCTCAAGGAAAAGTACCAAAGAAAGAATAAAAGTGAATATAAATTTTTCTGTCATTTTTTCATAGATTAAAAGTTACGCTAAATATTTCTCTTGCAAATAGTTCGAATGAGCACATGCCAGAAAATTCAATTTTGGTTAAAACATTTTAAAAGTGCGTCTCTTTTCTCTATATTTTAAAACAACAACAGTTCCAACTCCTTTCCTCCGAATTTTTATCTCCACTATATTCTTAATTTTGGAAAGATCAGAAAGAGTCAATTTTCACCTGGCATCATTGAACCAATTTAATTGAATACTTGTCCTTGGATTCTAAAATTTGGGTTCCAGCCTTGTAGATTTTTTTCCTTGCAGCCAAATGATGTCATCTGGAAGGCACAGTTGTATTTCCTGATGTTGCCTGAAAAATGTTGAGAGTCCCGTAAATAACCATAATATAGATCATGAAATTCTTCCGGCAATGGGGCATGTGAGTCCATTTTATGTTTTCCAATTCCGCAGCACATTGCTTAGGTTTCTCCTGGATACTTTGTAGTATTACATTTTACACAGACATTATCTGGTGTCCCTACATCACAAATTGGTTGAAAGTTAGTTTCTGATTAAGAAAATGCAGGTGGGTATAGATTGGTAATTGCATTAGTCTGTGCTTCTACTATCTGAGGATTGATTTCTGGCACTGGGTTTATTATTTGAGAATTGTTCACAATTTCTGACTTTGTCTGTGCTTCCATTCTTATCACTTTTTGTGCTTTAATCTGCGCCTCTGTGAGTATATGCGCTTGAATGTTTGTAAAATCATTTAGCTGTACTTTAGGTTCATGTTCATTTTCAGCCTCTTTGTTAACTTCACTCTGTCTCTGCATTCGTTTTTGCCTCGGGGCCAGTCTACCAACTGAACCCCCACGTCATTTTCGAGGCATTTTGAAGATTAATCATGGTCCACAACACTGCTCGTGTATCTCGATCACTAAAAAGGGTCCACAACAGTGCAGATCACTACAAAGCGATAACAATTGTGTTTCCTTATATATAGCGGTTGTAAGTCAACCTAGTAGATAGATCGATCTAGATCTAGAATTCAGTCTAGGTTCTAGTATTCTAGTCGACAATGTAATTTTGGCTCTGATAGTGATTTATGATATATCTTATTCTAAATCTATCTAGCTCTAGATTTAGATGTGGTTGCTTGTAATTGTGGAATCGCGAGTATAGGTACCGCTATAAGGACAAACACTCTAGAACGCAGATTCAATTTCTGAAAAATAGTTAAACCTAGATTAGACAGAAGACAGATATTGAGTGATTGAGCATACTATTATTTTGTTCAACAACTTAGGTTTTGTAAAATTGAGAATTGGCAGATATGAAGAAAATAATGGAGATCTCCGTTTTTTTTCTTCGTGTCTGTTTTTTTTTAAATATTTTTTTACTTACACATAATGACGCACACCAAAAATATGGAAAACCTATTATTGCACTATAAAGCCATTATGTGCTATTAATATTGAACCAAATGATAATATGCGCAATTACTCAATAATTGTTTTTTTTTTTTAGATTCTTGGGAAAGATAAAAAAGCGGATGGAAAACAAAAGTTTTACCGATGTTAAAGCTGATGAAAACACATTTTTTAAGAACAGAATCTATAATTCATTAATACTTTAAAATAATTTGAACCTACACTGGACAGTTATCTTACTTGTGTATAAGTTTCATAAAAATGCGTTCAGCCGTTACAGAGCTTTTTGCGACTCAAGGTCAGAGGAGTAAGGATTATAATAATAGATGAAAACTTTGCTATGGAAATAAGATGAGTTTTTGTTCTCAATTATCGCCAAAATATGTCAGCGTATCTACATATGTATGTCTTGCATTCTGTATAAATGATTCGTAAGTCGAAAAGCTCACTTTGGATTTATATATGCTTTTAAAGTTCAGAGAGTGTTCAGAAGTAATTTTTTTTATTTTAGATATTGACGCTAAAACCATTTCTTAGCAGTTTTCATACCTATTTTAAGCTGGACAAAATGCATTGATGTCCATGGGGATTAGGTTTAAGAGTAGAGGAAGAGTGACACTTTCATCTGTGCGAGTTTCAAATGTATCCCATTTAAGCTGTTTGAGTTATGTCCATTTTCCTGTTTCTTTTCGGACGTCCATCGTTTTTTTTTCTTTGAATGTTGTGCATATTCTAAACAACGTTATTGCAATATAAAATGCACGACAGAACAATAGAATTCAATTTTTTCAAGCAAAAAGATCGTCTTTATATAGCGCCCAAGGACTACTATACGAAAGGAC
>BMAT01001311.1:7016-17611 GCA_019649035.1 Elysia marginata | reverse complement strand
AAGTACACCAGTCAATGCGGGTGCTCATCACCCTGCACCGCGATTAAACGGCAGTGGGATTGGAACCCCAGTGACACACCAGCGCCCCTACCTACCCGGTTTAAGTCCACAGGCGACTTACGTCCACGCCACTCAGCCTCCCACGCCTTAAGGCCGTTTTCCATGGGACTGTTTTATGCCGCTTGCCGCCACGGCATTTTATCCGCAAACAAGCCTCTGAAAACCGCTCACTATATTTTGTATCTTTCCTTTTCCATGACGCAGACAGTATGCCACGCGGTGAATATCACGCGCTGATAAATTGACGGAGAAGTCATTTTTTCCGCCCCAGCGCGCGGCTTTTAAGCCTTGCTGTGTTGTGTGTAGGGTGTGTAGGTGATAGTGAGAGGTAAGCTAGTAATGTGTAGCCTAGTGCGGGAAGCAGCCTACTCGCTTTCAACTTTTCAATATTATTTGATAACCAAATCTAAGAGAAATTGATAGAGTTGGTTCGCAACAGACCACCTATCTACATCTGTCGATTAGCTGAGCACAAAGACGTCGAACTACAGAAGAATCTTTGGAAAACCATCGCCGATCAAATGGAAGTAGAAGGAATGACAGGTAAGTTTCGTTTTAAACATTTTTTGCAAACAACAGACACACACACATACATACACACAGACCCACACCAGAAGTAGTAGAAATAACAATAGTAATACATGTAACAATAATAAGTAAATGATGATAATAATAATTGTAATAATAAAACATAAAGGCACGGTTAGCGTTGGCTTTTATTTATTTTTCGTAGGAGAGGACTGGAAAAAATTATGGAAGCAAAAGAGAGATTGCTACGTGAAAAAGAGGAAAGAACTCATGACATAACATAACTTCAAGGCTCACATCCTACAGAGCGAATAGGTTTAATAACCTTTTTGAGAATGCTGCTGCCGTTCTATACCACAAAGGACATATTGTTGATTTCATAGACAACAACTGTACACATTCCAATCTAAAACTGAAAAGTATTGTCGCCGACTTCAAGGATGAAAGAATTGTTGCAATTGTTGGGGCCATTGCCCTTTTCAACACCATCGTCACCCAGCAGCTGATGAACAGCTCTCTACCATATGGTGCTTTTCCAAGCTATGCCAAAGCAAAGATGGCAGACAATGATAAGAAAAGGAAAGAAAAGTTGTTGAAGAATGCACAAGCAAAAGCAACAATATTAGACAACTTGCTTGTTCACGGAGGTGTGTGCAAGACAAAAGAGGATCTGGACCGCTTGTTTTTAGAAAGAGCATAATGTTGAAGCATTAAGAAATCAAATTCGCTACCACAAAGTATTTTCCAATTTGAAAAATCTTCGAGTAAGAGGCAATGCAAAAACCTTTTACCAGAGCTTGATAAATGTAATAACAAAATACTATCAGTCTGATGACATTGAGATTGACACTGACAGTGAATATATATGTAGAATCTATAAAACGGAAAAGGCAAGAATCTGATTCTGACTCAGAGGTAGACTCAGACTAGTAAGGAAGAGATGACATCTAATTTATAATACGAGTACATGTAGGGGCTATATATTAGGAGTAGGACAAATTATTAGATCTATTTCAATTTTTTTTAACCTTCTAAATTTTATCAAATCTAGGAGAGCAAAAATTCTCTCCACCATGACTATTGATTGACTGACTGATTAAGATTTTTACACGCCCAGTCCATCATGAGCGATGATCTCAGGACTTACTATTTCTTCAATTTTTAGCTTCTATTTTCTAATGCCCTTCGCGCTTGCAAGGCTATCCAATGGTGTAAAAACATGATGGAAGTCAATTAATATTTACAAGCTTAAAAGATTTCTGTACATTGCTTTAGATTTTGCCGTACAACCCGATCTCTTTAGAGACTCAAAGATGCGAGAGGCATTGACCTCTCGAAATAATGTGTACAGATCAGTAGTTGTATAGTATAGTATTTTCGTCTCATGGGCAAACCACCAGGAATATTAAAATTAAAACGTTAGATCTTACATTAATTTATTATTGAGACATTATGGTAGGCCTAGATGCTTCATAGATATTGTTAAAATAAGTTTTATGAAGTGTTAGCATTAGCCGCTGCCAGTGCCATTAAATAACTTTATAATTGTTGTGATGGTTATATTCGAGTATTATATTATTAGTTATTTCATATTTTGACTTCAAATGCTTAAAGTAGCTTGAAAATAACCATTTTTATTGTTAAGCACCCCAAAAAACATGTGTATGCAAATTTTCAGCATTTTATTTCAACAAATAACAATTTTATCATAAAATTTCAGTTTTTAAAATATTTTTCCGCATTTGCGCTAATTTAGCCGCATTGACGATTTTGTGAATTTATATATCTGTCAATTATAATTCAAATCCTTTGAAAAAAATAGGAGCTTCTGTTCACTTACTTTACTACAGAATGTAGATGTTTCATGATCGTAAAATGTTATATTTTTTAAATTATGAGTGTGTGGAAATGCCTTTAGGTCAAAAATTGCGCGAAAACGCAATTTTTTTTTTTTAAATTTACTTATTCGTGAAATAAAATGTTGAGGGATGACAAAAAATATATTTTAAGAATCTGTTGTCTGTAAGCCTGTTTGCATGAAAAAATAGTTGTTTATGATATGCCTGCATTGTGCTTTTTTTTTATTTGAGTCTAAATATAGCTTTATAAGCTGTAAACGGGAAGAAGTTCTCAAAAACCTGTAGTTTTGCAATGCTCAACAAAAGGTAGAAAAATGTACATAGCTGTAAATAGGGAGATGATGAAAAAAATGTACATAGATTAAATATTCCTGTTTGTAAATAGACACGAAGACAGTTGATAAATTTTGTAAACTGAAGTGCTAATTTGATTTCACTAGTTAGTACAATATTGTTGACATCAAGCAGTCACTGAGTTAGGGTAGGGTCTCAGTTTTTAATTGTCATCTTCCTTTGGATTAACACCAGATGAAGAAGGGTTATACAGCTTTGGAACAAACAAAAAACGATATCATGGGCCTTCTACTTATCTAGGTCAGTCTTAAAACTCTTATCTATGCGCTATATATTTGTGTATATATATTTGTATTAAGCGGGGTTAAGATTTGTGTGGTCAAAGTTAGTCTTGAATTTTTTTTCCAGTCTTGAAATTTAAAATGAAATTTGAATGGGAACCCTGACATTAACATGCTTATTAACTTGATCAGGGGTCTAGTGTGTGTGTCCACCCATCAACTGCCAGAAGTTGAATAACACATAATAGTTTCAACTCATTAAGGTTAACTTGCTTAAAGTCAACTGGTTTGGTCGTCTAATTTTTAAATTGTATTTCTGTATACTTTTTAACCTTTTCTCCACCTGGAAGTGTATCCTTTATTTAGATTTTAATGTAGGCTATCTAATTACTTCGACATTTCCTATATAACGTTTTTTCCCATTATATTGATTTCAGACTCGCACCTCATAGAGATGGTAATCCCAAACTGTGGGATGAATGGCTACAAGTCCAAATACAGTATTACAAAAGTAAGGAGGAAACCATATGCCAGCAGGCGGAGTATTACAAGTATAAGACAGCACTGGCAAAGGAGAAGCTGTTCCAGCTTCAGGCAAAAAAAGAATAAAGTGCATGTGCATTTACCAAATTTCTTAAGGTTTTTTTTTCGCTGTAGGTCTGTGAAATATGTTTGTTTTGGATCTTTTTTTTTTTGTAGGGGGACAAAGGCATTTAGCAATGGCAACGGACACCCTTCATTCCTAAGGATGAAATCAAGCTCTACAAAACCTCATTGCTGAACACCGCCGGATTCAGGATAAAGAAGGGAAAAGGGCGTGGGAAAAAATCCAAAAACTCTACGGATAAAGTCCCTGAGCCTGTTCAAGAACCTGATTTGCAGCCACAGCAAGCCATAGATAGTGAAAGTGACATGGACAGTGATGATGACCCAGACTGGGTTCCTAGCCGTACGGAAAAAGTCAACAGAAATTTGTTCGATCGGTTTTCAGTGGATTAGGAAGACTTTGGTTATGGGACTCAGACAATTTAGATAACATTTGCTTTATTTGGTTCATGTTAATGTGGCTAGAATTAGAAATATTTTTTTGCTGTTTCAATATCTTATTTCTTCTTCTTTTTTTCACTATTTTATAGGGTATGAAATTGCCCCATTTTGTAAGATTCTAAGGAAATATTAAACCAATCATTTTAAAAATTGCATTGCAATTTCATTGTTTTATGTTAAATGATGATGATGTTTTATTATATAGCCCCAAAAGCCACCTCCATAAATTACTAAGTGTTTTGTTGCAGAATATTGCAAAAATTCAATATTTAAAAAGTATGGTATGGAATCAGTACCAGGACACTACAAGTGCCAGACAAACAGGGGGCTTTGAAACAAGTAGTACGGGCCTGGGCTTTAACACTTCTCCACAATCTGATGAGGGTGGATACAATAGGCTCAGTACCGGTACCAACAAATATGAGGGAAAAGATGATGATGTTTTTTAATAAAAAAAAAATCTGCACAATTTGTTTGTTAATCTGCAATTTAATTTTCAATTTCTTGTTTTGGTTCAAATTCAAATAAAGTTACCAAATCTAACTGACATTTATCATGCATTCCTTAACCAAAACATGTTCCTGTTGTGTTTATTAAATGCAGGCTCTTTAATAACGTTGTAACGTTGGTGTGTGTGTGTGTGTGGTCTGGTATTTGTATGTGCACAGAGTGTGGAAAGACCATTGTTTATGGCAGTTCAGGGAAGATTGATTGATTGGTTGACAATAATTGTTTATGGCAGTTCAGGGAAGAAAGCCTTGAAAAAACATGCAAACCTTGAAGATCACAAGAAAGCCTTTAGAAGTCTAAAGAATTCTACAAAACTTGCTGGTGCGTCAACCACAAGAACTCTCACTAAAAATGGGTCTCAAGATATGGTTAGTGAGAACAAAGCGGTTATCAGTGTATTCTTAGCTGAGCACTGTCTCCCATTTTCTCTAGCTCCAGAGCTCCTTCAACTGGCTAAAAGATTAAATAACTCAGCATTAGAGAGCACAACAATGTCGCGGAAAACAGCTATGTATGTGACCTCTCATGGAGTTGACGAATGTCTTTGAACAGATCTGGGTACAAAACTAAAAGGAAAACATTTCTCGTTTAAATAATGTTGATGAAGCTACTAATAAAACAGGCAACAAGTTTTTTAATGTAATAGTTCAATACTTTGATGACGAAGAGCAAGTCGTTAGAAACCAATTGCTTGGCACAAGGGAAGTCAACATTGCCACTTCTACCAATATCACTGATGCCATTGAAGATATTCTAACTCAAATGGGGTTGTGAATGGACCAAGTCGTGTCTGTCACGATGGACGACTGCAATGTCATGCGAGGAAATAGGCAGAGAGTGGAAACTCAGATGCGAACACTGAATCCAAACCTTCTTGAAGTCAGCGGCGACACTGTTCACATGGTCAATAATGCAGTGAAAAAAAATTTTTTTAATTGAAAGTTTCTTTGATGTGCAGTCACTAGCATCAGATGTTTACTATGACATAGAATATCCTCCAAAGGTGCGTTCTCTTTTTGGGGAAGTCCAGTCCAAAATGTACCCTGAAAAGGCTGTGAAGACTATCATAAGGCCTATACCAAATAGATTTCTCCAAATGAACACTGTTGCTGAACGATTTGTTCAGCTTAGGGATGCCTTATGGATGTACTATTCTACTTTTTTAACTGTAGAGGAAAGAAAACAGTATGTACCCAAAGTGAAACATGTGCTAGAAAAGTTGGAAGTAGCTGAGGAGAAAAGACAACAGCTGTGGAAAAATTTTGACCAGCAACGCAAGCAGGCCAAAAGTGAAACTAGCAGTAAAAGTCGAGAATTTTAGACACCATGTTTCACCACAGAGAAAGAACTCAGCTTCTCCTCAACCTGTATAGAGGAATCACTGAAAATTCACCAATTTCAGCAAAAAGTATCAAGCTTTCAAGCCTCAGATGCATGACCTTCATGGTGACATTTTCAGGACAACCAAAGAATTTGTTGCAGGCTTTATTAAACCAGACGCTATTCCTGGGTCTAGTGCCAAAAAATTGCAGGACCATGCAACAAAACTGCCCAAGAAAAGATCAACCACAAAGCAAAACATTGCAGAGTCAAAGAGAAAATTTTCAATAAAATATTTTATTGACAAGAACACAGAGAAGAGACAAGTATGTCAACGCTTTTTTTTAGACACTCTCGACATTACTGAAAGGATGGTTGATTACAACATGACGAAAGTACAACCAAGTGGTTTCTTGCCAGATACTCCCAAGAGAAAAGCCTACAACAAGACAAAAGATGAGGCAATAGAATACATTAAGTCACACATAAACTCATTTCCTGTTGTTGAATCACATTAATGCAGAAGCGATACTAAGAGAAAATATTTAGACCAATCACTGAATATTCGTCAAGTGTATCGACTGTATAAGATTAAGTGTGAGGAAGAAGAACAACAGTGTGTGAGGGAACCAATTTACAGAAAGGTTTTTAACACTCAATTCAATCTAGGATTCCATATTCCCTCCAAAGATGTTTGTGACATATGCGCAAAATACGACTTGAAGGCAAATCACACTGAAGAAGAGAAAGAAGAACATGAGTCACATTTGAGACGAAAGAATCAAGCGAGAGATAGTAAAGTCAAAGACAAACATGATGAATCAGCCGAAACTGCAATGGACATGCAGCAAGTCATGTGTTGAATTTAGCTAGTGCCTACTACATGTACTTGCGAAAGTTGAACCTATACAATTTCACCGTTTTGGACATGAAACCAAATCAAGGCCATTGCTACATATGGAATGAAGCTGAATGTAATAGAGGGGCAAATGACATCGCATCATTTATGTGGAGGTGGCTCCAAGACAAAGAAAAACAGAATGTTAAACGGGTCATCTTCTATAGTGATACGCGTGGCGGCCAAAACCGAAATCAAATAATAATTACAGCACTGGTCGTTTTCCTTGCGAAATCTAATATGACATCAATTGAGCAGAAATTTTTTGAACGAGGCCATTCTAAAATGGAAGCAGATTCAATGCATTCAGCTATCAAAGGGCAATTTGACAAAAAGAATATATTCCTTCCATCAGGTTATATGGAGTGTATGCTGGCAGCAAACAAAAAGAACCCTTATCACGTCCATGAAGTGACACACTCGGACATTATGGATTTCGATGCGATAAATAAACAATACTTCAAACAAGATGCTTTCAATGGAATTCTTAAGGTCCATCACATCACATGTGCAAAATCAGATGGGGATATCAAAGTCAAGTTTGCTTAAGAAATAGGTACACAGCTTGGAGAAAGACCTTACAGAAAGAGAGATGTCAAACTAGACCTGTTTGAGAAAATGAATGTTCCAACGGCATGCACCACACCTCCTAGCATCGATAATGACAAAAAATCTGATTTGAGGAAGTTGATTCAATAATCACCGATTTTATGACACCCTGATTGAATAAACGGTTTAACCATCTTCAGCAATGACTCAGTAATGGCTCTTTTATTCCTTGAGACTTTGAACCAATTACCATGCACACATTTAATGATTTTTATCAAATACAATTTAAAAAAGACGTTTGTCATAAGTTTTCAAATTGTATTGTCGTTAATAATTAAAAGAATAAACGCTTTGTTCGTCCTGTGAGTCTGGTTTGCGTTTTTTGTAGAGTACTACTAGTGTGTGAACTCGATGCTCGTTATAATGCTCAAGTTGTTCTGATGATCCCTTTAAGACATTTTCTGTATATTTAAATCTGTGTTTGGAATTACTGTTTTGTTATGGTATTTAACAGTATGGCATAAAAATATAAACATCAAAGCAACATTCAATTTTTGCTAGTATTTCGATCATTTTCCAGAGGTTATTACATCATCAGTCAGGTCATTAGGTCAGGAAAATAAACAGTACACGACTGATAAGATTAACCTGTCAAGTAGAACGGTATTTAAAGTTTCACCAATGCTTTTTGAACTAACTTTTATCTAGTCAATATTCAGTAAATTGTCATAATTGACAAAATTATTGGTTTTTGACATACACCCTTAAATGCAAAAATGTCAGATCTGCCATATGTGACAAATTTATAATATAAATTCATATAGCCTTCAATTCAAATTTGTCAAAACTGATTTTTCTCATAAAATACCAAGTGCAACAAAAAATCAAAAAGTGCATTTTGAAAACACTGTAGACATATATTAGTAACAAAAAAATTAGAAACTTAAGGTTAATTTCTGATTTAACAGACAATTTCAAATTTTCAAACTTTAAAATTATCTCAAAACCATAGTTTTGCAAATACGACGTTTTGGCTTTCGACCCGCGATCCTATTCGTCTGAATTTCATTACAATTAATGAAATAATGCTTTTCTATATATTATAGAGGGGTCGAATAAATAATACCAAAGGTGAGTTTAAACAGTGATTGGCAAAGTTAAATGTAACCTGCAAACCCCTGAAAAAAGACTTGAACCCAATGATCCATCCTTTCTAAAATCTACGACAAAAGCAAGAGACAAACACTCAATTAATGTAGAAAAGAACTTATAAATATTTTTAATGCTTACTCAGACGAAAATAAAATGTGCAGAACAGGGGGGGGGGGAGGATACTATCTCCAAGCACAAGGACTTTGGAGCCAACATCAAAATATCTTGAAGTCCTAACTTATCTCCTAGACAAAAAAAAAGTTTACATAAAAGAGGTTTACCAAAAAAGAATCCCTGGCTACAGTCTGCCCTTGCCAATCAAAGTGCAGTATCTGCAGTGCAAACCATATGGGAGATACAGCACTTCGATTGTCAGCGGCAGCAGTATAGTGAGTATGACAACACTCTTTACTGCATTTCAAGCTAAATGGAGTCAAACAATGTCACTCAGAACCTTTTTCAGACACAAATTAAACACATTTTGTCTGTGTCAAACCAAAATTTTCGGAAAGCCATGTGTGATGTAGGCCTCAACCCCAAGTGCGAAATTTCTACTTTAAACCAAATTTTGTCCACAAAATATGAAACCAAAGAACTGGTAAATAAAAACACTCTGCCCGTCTGAAGACTCAAGCTAACGTAAAATCAATTTGAGTGAATTTTATGGCATTAAAACTGTGAGAAATAAGATTTCAGAAGATTTAGGGGAGAAAATGTCCAATCAAATAGTTTGGAGGAAATGGGCACTAGTAAAAAAAAACTGGGGCTAGTGTGAAAATAAAAAAGACCTCAAGTACAGGCGCTGCAGTCTATGGTTACCGAGCTCAGCAAGAAATTAAGCTCTCTGGAGAATCATGTTTGTCTCACACTGGCATTGGCAATGTGGCCAGTTCAATAAACTGCGAGATAATTAAAGCTCTCTGACTAATTATATATGTTTGTCTCACAACTGCAACAAGGCCAGTTCCATAAATCTAGGTCCAGGCATGGTTATCTATCCATGATTTTGCTGAAAACTATTTGAGTCAACAGCAAGATGAGCCCCAGTCAGCACACTGAGGATTTCATTAAGTGACCGTTTATCAGATTTGAACCATGATGCTCATATGACTCATAGCATTCTCAACCACAGTCCAGACTATTTGAAATAGAAGTTGAACAACTATTTTAAAAGTTTATATTTGGTCTAAATGTTGTGCAGCCCAATACAGGTCCCGCCTGCATTTTTTCCTCCTATCCCAAACAGCATACTCTTTCCAGATTTAACACTTTTTCGGACCAAGACATGGCAAAACATGAGCGATGCTTTAGGTGGAAGAGTAAAAGCTGCCAAAAGAGGCAGGTGGGAATATTGTGACACTCAGTAGAGCTCTGTATGGCTGAAACAGCAAGAAGTGTAATCTTGCCGCTGCCAGCATAGCTTCCAAGACTTTTTTTTTATTACCAGATGTTGAGTGCTCTCTATCCTCAGACTGTTTAAAAACAGTAAAAGGTCCACTCAAGATTCAAAGTTTGCGACCAACATCAGAGGGCCAGATCGAAACAAAACAATTATCCTGCTTCTTCAATGACTGCATTGCATATGGCCCTTGCAATTGCAAATATCCCACGCTGGTCGATGATTTGAAACGTGTGTCGTTGATACCTGTCACAACAAAACACACTCCACTTACTCAACCAACAACCATAGCAAGGAGGAAGATGAAAGGGGAGAATCCCGAGAGGTATTAAGAATACTTTCAAAAAAACCGGAAGTCTCATCAAAGGATGAGAGATGCTGAAAAGCAAAAATGAGATGAAGAGACGCATACCTGCGCCCAGGTCGAAGAAAGAGAAAAAGCAAAGGAAGAGAAGAGGCAGGCTGATTTGGGAAGTTCAAATTAATATAAATAAATTGCATTAATTTCTATGTATTTCTGTTACAATCATAAAAAGGTACATACAATTCTTTTCACAGGCTCAGAGAAATAGAGAGATATCAAAAAAAAAAAAAAAAAAAAAGCTGAGCAGATGCGTCAGACAAGAAGGTCTGCCGAGATGCCGGGGCCTTCAACCAAGAGACCTTGAGACATGCCGTCCGAGGAGCTCAAACGCTAC
>BMAT01001309.1:32913-43151 GCA_019649035.1 Elysia marginata | reverse complement strand
TCTCTCTCTCTCCCTATCTCTCTCTCTTTCTCTCTCTCTCTTTCTCTCTCTCTCACTCTCTCTCCTTATCTCTTTCCATTTTTGGGAACATAATTCAAATCTTGCACAAGTCCGTTTCTTTCCTCTAGAAAATTACGAAATCAGAATGATTCCCGTGGATGCCTTGGTATCCTTAGCTTTTGCAAGAAATGTTAATCTTTGTAAGAAAATAGTTATGCAACAATCAGTCTTTTGCGATACAGTATTTGTGAGAATTACAAAATTACAAAAAAGATCAACCATGTCGTTACATTATATGCTGATATAAAACCAGCGTAATCACAGCGTTAAAACTTTCCGTCAGGTTCTACATTTCTAGTTTCTGGAATATTACTGTTAAAATGAAATTAAATTATTAATAATACTACTAATACACTACCACTACTAGTACTACTTATACATGTGTACTACTACTACTACTACTACTACTACTACTACTACTACATGTACTGCTTTATACATTATACACAAGGTACTGTTTTTTTTTCTTACTGCTTCTGACTATAAGCCTACCGCGCAAGAACTCTTTTCCATGCCAGATGCCACCTTGCTTGGGCTTTCAACTCATCTTCAGCAGTACCGGTCTCTCGCAAACCTCATTTTCCTCACCAAATCACGTTTCTTTTAGTTCTTTCTTTAACAAAGTGAAGAAGATTAAGTGATGAGACTATGTGGGATGAACATGTGGTAGAATTTCAAACCCACATTTGGTCCGCAAGCGCCGATGAAATTGTCGCTCGGTGTGGCAGTGGGTTGTCTTGCAAAAAAAATAACACATATTCGAAGTTTAAGTGGCCGTTCTGTTGATTTTCTAAGGGGATCCAAGCAGTATTCGTCATCGATTGAATAATTCTATGAAGATAGTCACACAACAAATCACTTCCAATGCTGAGCGGTTTACTTTTGCTTTGTGGGGAGATGGCTTAGGTGGGATTTTGGTTGTTTTGATTGACAATTTTTTTGGGCGGCATAGATCTATCGGTGCAGTATCGGTAGATCCAAGCTTCCGCTACAGCAATAAATCTCTAAATCATTTTTTACAACAAAATCTAGCAATAACCAACAACGCCACTTCCTTTTAATTTTATTTAAACTGTCAACAAGCGAGGGCCCATGTGCAGCTTCAGAAAGACATCCAAAATAGTCTGAAGGAAGGCATAAGACATTGTCAGTTGTGTTTTACAATGTCCCTTGTTGTAATCGTTCGATCTGAGAGAACAAGTTCCTTTTTCTCCAAAAGATTCTCTTCATGAATGACATTGTGAGCACGATGGGCATTAGTCTCATTTTTCACATCCAATTGTTCACTTGGACTTTCTTACCTTAAGTTAAGTTTCTTACCTTTCCTGATACGTTTCTAACATGTTTTGAAAATTTCCAGCAGGTTTTTAAACCTCGGACTCCGGGGTTAAGATATTTTATAAGAAATCTTATCTTAATCTTCTGCATTGTGCCGTTAGAAGGAGGTACAATTCCTTGGGGCTTTTTTAAATTGGTAATGGATTGTTAACTTAATTTATGACAGGATTCACCCATTTTTAACAGCATAATTGTAAATGTCATTGTTACAATAACATTTTATGTGAGAATTTGATTAAACATGAGAACTCCTTTATGGTCAGGTTGATGAACAGTTTAATCAATTATAAGTAGGCGGACTTTCTTTCCTTTTGCCGGTACAGTAAGTCAATAATTTTCAAGGAGTTTTCTCTGAAGTTTCTTTTCTCGATAACATTGTCTAGAACATAAAGCTCTTACACTCTTACAAATTTTTAAACAATGAATCATAAAATGACTCTTACGGATTTCTTGTTTTCTAGGTTCTAAAAGCATTCTGCAAACTTATATTAAGTGGTTTTAGTGATATACAATAGAAAAGTCAAAAAATTTATGAATATTCAGTAATTTAGTAAAAGCGAAGCAAACAATGACATGTTTGTTGTTTCTTTCCCACCGACATTTTGTTCACTTCATTAAATAATTTGTATTATGAAGATAAAATAAGCCCATTGTGTATCTCTCTTTTAGTTTTATCCAAAACCGATAAAGCGTCATTTAGTAAAACTTAAATTTCCCTTTATATAGCTTTGAGAATGTACTTGTACATTCACTTCAACTAAAAATAATAAATAAAGTTTGTATAGCGCATTTTTCTGTTGTAGCTTAGAGCGCTTTACATTAAGATTGGCAATAAAGAACAGACACACACAAAATTGCAACAATTACAATAGCAGACGTCATTATTATGTTTAAAGTTTGACTAACAATGCAATTATGCATAAAATATCCATGCTATCACATAAAACATTACACATTAAAAACATACAGAGGAATCCTGGTGAAGTCTACACCTCGAGACCGAAAAAAATGTGTTGACTTTAAGCAAGATTTGACTTTAATTACTTATGTGTAATTTGCTTTCCTTATGTTGTTGCATTTGAATTCCCTATTTTTGTATATGATCTAGGAATTATTTTTACCCATTGTAAAATCCCGTTTAACATTTGGATAAACTATGTGTCACCTTTTTCCCTATGTGGCATTAGGAGTCTCTATGTGGTATTTGGACTCGCTATTAGTGTATTTGACCTGTAAAACCTATAGTTCTATAAGATATGTATTTTTCCCTTGTAAACTATGAGTTTAATAATTATTGATACACTGCTCGAATTTATTATAGTTTATATTATAATAATGGTAATTTTAGAGAGAGTTTTTGTCTGAATGATGATTGTGTGATTGTTAAGCGCTTTGGGTTGTTTTGTATGCGTAAGGTATTATTGTATTATTTTTATTTTTCGTCTCCCTTTTGCCCACTCCTTCACCCTGCTTCAAACTTGTGAGCTTTGGTATTCCAGGTGTTGACTTTTTTCTTTTTTTATTAGATTAGAATGAGGGCGATACTATCGAATTTTAAACCTTACGATTAGGTCAGTTTAACATTACATAATTATAATTTTTTTTTTGGACGGGTAGACATATCACTCATGTCAAAACTAGCTTTAGGAGAATCACAAAGAGTGGTGAAAACCATTTTAAACTTAAATCGTCATTCAAATTTCGCGAATATCTGATTTTAGTACGGTTCTCTCTGTAGTAAGCTGTCAGACTGAATTGTATACCTGGCCGTAAAAGCTTTGAATAATCTTTTTTCATTGGCTTTTGCCTTGATGAAGGAATGTCTTATTTCAGCTGGTGCAACTTCAACGTCATGGCATATATTGAAAAACCACAATTTTTTCTGCCTGTGCATTTTAATATCTTGTTTTCACACGAGCAAATAGGTTGTTTGATGATTGGTAGGTCGATCAATCTGCCTCCATAAAAAAATATGGATTATAGTCTTCCACCGCCGAAGGCAGTCTCAAGACTTTACATAATTCCCCCAGCAGGCCAAAACACACCAAAGCAAATTCAACTCATATTTCAGAGCATTACAGCACTGCTGCCTGTTAGGCGCTCAAATACTAACATTCTACTATGTTCAAGCACTGCCTATAGCCAGGTACCCATTTTACAGGTGGGTGGACTGAGGAAATTGTGGATAAATTGCTTTCATAAGGCAACTACAATATCAGTCGTGATTGGGAATCGCACCCGCGACCGCCGGATCACAAATCCAACGCGCTAACCACTGGACCCCGCTGCTCCATACACTATTTTATTTATCCTAAAAACATCAACCGGAAAGTAATCATGAATACTACTGACTGTTTAACTCTTTGAAAATAAATCATCTGTACTTATGTTTGTATTTCTCTCTATCTATTTTTTTGTAGATGTCGTTACCTCTCTTTTTTTTTCTTAACTTTACATTTTCATTTTGTTTAGAAATCATTTCTTTGAATCGGCGAGACGTAAAACCATTTGTCTCGGATGAATCAGAATGATGGTTTAGAGTGCAGTTTGAGGAATTCCCTGTCTATGCTGAGCCTCGGTTTTAAAGATAAGATAACATGACGAATCTCTATGAATCCCCTAAGGGGTATTAAATTTAGAAATCGTATTCACTCATATTTTAAATGAATAAATAAGTACCAAGAAAGAAAACTTTGAGTTTGAAGAATATTTCAATATTTTTTTCAGGATGAAAGAATGAAACATCAACAAAAGAAATTGCAGTAAATACATGTAATATGTTTAAACGTAGTATGCAATGGTGTTTGTACAAGTATATTTCAAACATAGGGTTTAAATACGATGTGTAAATATAGTCGCATAAATACATTTTAACAAAGGCTATAACGATATTCGCATAAATACATATATTAAGAACACGGTTGATATCGTCTTGTTTGTTTATTCATAAATTTGAATAAAAAATATTTTTAAAATTTGCGTAGGAATTTTCATTTCAAAAGTGTTAGGATCAGTTCATAACAAAGGATAAAGTAAAATGATTGACATAAGAGTAAGAGACTGGGAGCCTGGTGAATGAATACTCAAGGCGAATGACAGAGTGAGTACGAACAAACACGCAACCATGTTCGCTCACAATTTTATGTTCAGACGCTCTGGCCACCACGTCTCCTCATTCAAAATTTACAACTCGCTAACTGAAGCGGGAATATCCAAATCATACCAAACGCAACTACTGGACTAAAAACTTGGACTCACACAGCAAACGCAGAGAACAATAGTAACATGTAAGGCTAAACGCTGTGAAAGGAAGACCAAGAAAATAGATGAAAGCTCACTTTATTGATCTCTTTATATCAAAATTAGTACTTCAATGAAGACAAAAAAACACATAGCTATTTAGAAACGCAAAAGACGCCTTCAGAATTTCAATGATGGTGTGAATTATTCCTAGGCTACGGATGTCTTTAAATCTCGGGCTAGCTTGTCTCTAGATTGTCACTAGATTATATCAGCAAGGTCATGATGGGTGTTTTTGAGAAATGCAATGTCTAATGCTATTGGCTTTGCTTCAGGATTTTTGTATGTTTTGATCTTTGATATCTTTTTCTCAGTGTAAAAAGATCTGCATGAAAAACTTAAAATATACTTATTTCTCGTACAAAATTTTGGGTTGTGGATCATCTAAATATCTTTTTTTTCGGAGAAAATGAAGTATTACTTGGCTGGGTTAATTTTTTTTTTAATTTCAGCCATTTCGTACCTTTTAAATAAAAAAATATAACTGTACTTTATACTTTTAAACTTCTAAAGAATAAAAATATTTAACATCTAACATGTAATGAAGCGCTAAACACTCCCCACGCCTACTCATATCATAACAGACATTCTCAGCACACGGGAAAAACCCACGCACTATTCAGACGCGATAATCGTGCGCAAATCATACAAAAAAAAACAAAAAACAACAACAACAACGCAGAAACATGCCAAAACTATCCAAAAGAAACACGTAGAAACCATACCTTATGCAGAATTATTATCATACGTAATACCACAATCGAAGTAAAAACTAAAGTCAAAAGTAAAGAAAACAAAGGAGAATGATA
Organism: Elysia marginata; assembly: GCA_019649035.1. NCBI lineage: Eukaryota > Metazoa > Mollusca > Gastropoda > Plakobranchidae > Elysia > Elysia marginata. The sequence goes on along the minus strand of BMAT01001309.1, from coordinate 37,644 downwards.
TTTTAACGTTGGTCTTTTTGCAACGCTGGTCTTGCAAAAATTTAATTTATCAAATTTTAAGATGTTTTTTTAACTTTCTGAACAGCTGCTTCCACGTAGTTGTTTGACTGCATAATCTCTCTGATACTGGAGTATTTCCATTTGCAGTCTGTGACGTTCCATCTGGAACTCTAATTCCCGCTGTTGTGCCTGAGTATTGGTGAAGAGGTGATACTTACATTGAATACATTTAAAATCCTTGTGGAGAAACAAAAACCATATCAAATTTTTGCCTCGCAGAATAACTACATAATTATTAAGGTTATAAGATAGGGTGCTGTCAGAAAAAGTGAAAGGCTTCTTATAAACCATGATATCAAAATGTCCTACTTTAAGCAGTAGCAGATAAATTATCTAACATACAATAATTAGCTCTGTATATATATTAGGTTCAAAAGCAGTTTTATCAGTTTGGTGGAATTAAATGAGGTACAAAGTATAAAAATAAATAAGCCTTGGCGTCATTTGTCACAAACGACAAAATGCAAAAATTTTTGTAAACGACTCACGTAAATCAGAGCTGTAAATACATAACTAAATTCACCACAACTTTGGGGCGCGTGCATTGTTAAAAAAACATGTGGTTTAAATTGGCTTCTTTCCACCTCTACTCACCTTCATTTTTACATCTTGTTCTTCTTTGAGATATTGTATACGCATTTCACGAAACAACTTTCTTCTTTTACCACGTGGCACAACTAAAACGGATGGTGTCTCAGCTGATGTGGGCGCTATTGGTTCTGATGCCTGTTGCAGTGTTGTCTCGTTCGACTGTTCTCGTGTACCTGATAAAAAAATAGGACTCATTGATAATTTATACTTTGTTGTTCATGACTCTACACAAAGAAACAGTAATAGCATTATGGTGTCTGTTGATGTATAGTGAAATATTGATAAACTAATAAAGTATATAAACAGAAAATGTAACTGTCTTGTTTTATACGTTTGTTCTTCACCCCCTTTTCTCTGCACAATTAATTGATAATTGAATATAATCTAGATTATATTTAATAAACAGCAAAAGTTTTAGTCTGATTGTCCTCCCCCTCCCTCCCCGCCCCTTTTGAGTTATGCGTGTACTTATTACATGTAGTACAATTGCATCTGATCATGTCACAGGCTCATGACAACACTTCAATGTAAACAGGAACCCTGCCTGTAGCCAGCCCCATCCTACCCTACACCCAGAGCAATAAGCATTTTTGGTGCACTGTGAAGTTATTGTGGCAGCCCTGCGATATCTTTCGATGGAACTAATGTTGCACAATGATGCTATCACATCAGTTAGGTCTAGCAGCCTACCTTCCAATAACTATTCCGTGGTAAAGGGCTGAAGGGGCCTACTATTTCAGCTTTAGTATTGTTGGACCATGAATTTTAGGCTAGAATCACGTAGAACCGGTATAGTGGCATTCCGCCATTCTCCACTGAGTAATTGCTCTAAGCTTACAAAAGAGAAAGTCCTGTTTACTAATTTCCCTTCATTGTTCAAAATATGATTTGCATGTGAGCTGACGAGCTTTAGTCTGTCCGCTTAAGGTGTAGCCTAGGAAAGCACAGGTTATGCTGCCAGTGACAGTTGACCCAAAATATGTCAAGCGGAACTTGATCTTTTGGGCCCTGGTAGCAAGCTTTTTCATAGACATAGAGGCCTAGTGTCTGGTGCTGGTGCCTTATTCGTTATCATACAAGAGGAATTTTTGGTAAAGTAGACGCGCATTATTTTCGCTGGTGACGAGTCTGCGCTATCAGCCCGCTCAGGAGGATGAAGCCCACAGCGAAGGAAATCCAGATTGGTTGAAGTGCTTACGGAGCCCGTTGGCCAATCGTCTACTATAAAACCCATGCTACCTATGGGTGTTATGACGTCATACGTTATTGTGGTCTAGTGCCCAAACTCGCTAATAACTTGTAACTATAGACTAATTGATACAGTAAATTAAGATTCAGAAGGGAAGACAAACGTTTTAAATTTCTGAACTACTTGGTGCATAGGTTCCGTCTTGCCCGAGAAGCACTCCTTTCATATCGTTTTTGTATATATTCAATTGATATATATCGTTTTTAACAATAGGTGTTCAGTACATCGTATACTGTATGCTTTGTTTGTGTTGAAGGAACGAAAGGTCTTTAAATGTGAGTCTTTGTCAAAACAGAACGGTATTGTCACGTAGGAACATTTTTATCGAAACCGTTGTCGCCGTATGAGGATTGATACGGGTGAACTAGATCTACACAAAATCTAGCTGCTTTTGCGGTCAAAACATTGGTAGATTTTGCACACAAAAAAACAATCCCAATTAAGTCTGACATCTAGGGAGATCTCTTTAATTTTCGATGGGAAGGTTAGTGAAAACTTTTGTTCAATAGCTCAAAAAATAGTGATCGGTCATCTGGATCCAGTCCTCCGGTCTACGCGCATCATGAGACAATCTGTAAGTCACTTTTTTCTGATAGGTTTGCTAGTACATTGTACAAACTTTGTTACAACGCTGTACAGATTGAGCAGCATTGTGCTTTGATACTGCTACGACTGATTGATAGCTTTTGACAGAGTTTCAATTTACGATATGTCTTTTTTTTTTCGTTTTTCTTTTTTTTATTCTTGGGATTTACTTCCAGTGTCATGGCTTGTCGAGATAAAACTGAAACCAAGGAAATCTTCTCTTTTTTTCTTTTTTTTTTTTTGGTGGGGTGTGTTTTATATTTGGACTCAAAAAAACTATAGCTATAATGAGTTAGGTTTCCCTTGCAAGCTTACATGTTGCGTCTAACCACTTACCCGGTATCTCATTAGTCTGAGTTAGTATGATTGCTTTGTTCGAACTTGTTAAGCTAAAGTTTAAGTTAACATTCTAGTCCATCGAGTTCCTGGCGTTTTTGGACAACTTTACATTTTCATTCAGACACTCCTAAAATAAAATAAACGCACACACACTGACCATATTAATAAAAAAAAAACCACGCCAGGCTATTAAGTTAAGGCTACACATAAGACAGGTGAAACCTTTTTATGTCATGCAACCAGATGATTAAGGTGGAGGTCGCATATTTCACATTCTTAAGAGGTACTTCTTTAAAAAATGCGATTCTACAATCTTTAAAACGTAGGCAATTTCCTAAATGTATCAAATAAGGCGAAAGGAGATATTAAAACTCATGTTGTTTTAAAATAATATATGAAGGAAAAGTAGACTTTAAAATTAAAAAGACATTTCCTCGAAAAAGGATTTCCGACTTCCGACTTAATCACCCTCATCGATAGACATAATAGACCTTCAGTTCAGAAGCATTCTTCCTTTTTTAAAAACAAATTTAGGCCTACAAAGTTCATCAAGACAATATCTGTGTTAGCAAATGCTTGATAATTTGAAAAAAAAAAAAAAAAAGCAAGACTGTCTTAGAATCCAAAACAGAAAAGTAACGAGTTCACTGTATTTCAGAAAATTTCTTGTCAAACTCTTAAATTGTTAAGCGAAACTAAACCTATATAGTGTGGATTTAGAGGGTTTAGTTTTAAGAGAAAGGTTAAGGTACAAATTCATAGCAGGGTCCTAGAATATATCTAAGTCTTTGTTTATACTCACCACATAGGCTCTCGTCTGTTTAAAAAGGGAGGAAAAAAAAAAGAAAAAAAAATAATATTTGAAGTTTCTCGCTACATGTATAACTTTAAAAAGCACTAAGCTGTGACCTTCAGAATATTCTGTAGTAAAAGAAAGGAAGTAAAAACAAAACAATGTGATTTTTATGTTTTTCTATTTATCTTACAATTGTGTTGAGGTTAACAATTTTCTTACATTTGTTGGGTTTTAAAATCCGTAACTATTTTTTTAATGAAACTACTTTGACTATTGCCTTGTGATTCAAGTAATGTATACTCCAGGTTTTTTTTATATTCATTGTGTTTAAATTCAGCCTTAATTATGTTTATGTGGAATAGTGAAAGATCTTCATTGAGACAAACAACACCCATAATATTCGCATGACTGAGGTGATCAGAAGTACAATTTTACTTAAAGTATTTATGATTTCCTATCTTTATATAAAGCTATAATACCTCAACAGAGTTTTACAATAAATATGTCTCTTATTTAGTCCAAATGTGTAGTAAGTCGAGCGGCCAAGTTTTGAGATGGAGCCTCTTAAGTTTAGAAGCTTCTCAGAAAACAAACTTTTTTTTTTACTTAAGGCATTGATTGTAAAACCATTTCTTAACTGTTTTCACACTTGATCAATGTTGAGATTCCATGTTTTGCATGTTAATTTTTAAATGGTATGAGTGCTAAGGACTTTACACGTTTATAGTTGTCTCATCTTTCAATGCAATATTCTGCCCTTTTTGAAATTTCACAAGTCCGAACCCTGCCGACTTCAAACGGCTATATTTTCACACTCCAGTAATGTATACTCCAGGGTTGTTTTTTTTTAATGTTTATTTTATATTCAGCTCCAACTTTGTTACTGCGAAACGATGGAAATCTTTATTGAGACAAACAAGAAGTATACAATTCGCATGACTAGTTGGTTAGAATTTTTACTTTACACAGAGTATTTGAGCTTTCCGATGTTGGTAAAAAGATATATCACCTCAATAATGTTTTGCGATGAATGTGCTTAAAGATACATACCTGTGACAACTGGTTTAAAGGTGTACTTGTCTGATACAATAACACCTCGTCTACTATACCA